>QVNW01000440.1:0-67340 GCA_014825475.1 Pseudomyrmex flavicornis | reverse complement strand
AAACTTCAGTAAAGTGAAATAAAAAAACAATATTAAAAAATAACAAAAATAAAAGTTTGGTTTTTGCATTTAAAGAAAACTATGGCCATTTTACCTGGGTTTATCCTATATACAAATATTGAAAAAAAATATCATGTTTTTAATGGAAAAATGCTAGCGGTCTAAAGGTTAAAAAAGTATAATTTCTTCTCCGATATACCGTGTATGTATATGTATATATTTGTGCATTTTATATACAACTCTTTTTAGGAAATAGTTTCAAAGTAGTTATATAATAGTTTGCAGTATCTACTAAAATTTCTTGTTTTTTATTTTCTCTTCTCTTCCTGTTCTAAGTCTTTAGAAGAATTTAGATACGTGCAAAAATATTGTGCCATTGTCCATTGGAAACGATGTTATCGAATTTTTCAGAAAGGACGATCTCCGAAACCGATTGATATATAATCCTGGATCTATTTTAAATTTAGTTCATAGATTTATTCTAAATTTGTTATATAGTTTGAAAAATAGTTCAAGTAACATATTATAAGAAAAAAGATAACAAAAATAAATATATATATACTTATTTTTTGCACGTGTATGTGTCAACATTTTATTTGTAGTTCGAATAACAAATTATAAAAGTAATGTGTTTTGAATAACAAGATTTTCCATGTTAGAAATTGATCAATTTCTTTTTCTTTGTAAAGAGATCACTTTTTTTTCGCGAAATGTGTCAAATACACACTTTGTTATCGGTAACTAAAACTGAGATTACATATATAGATTAGGAGGCTTTTGTTTATTTCTGTTACAGTTTAATTTTTAACACAATACGATCTTTCTTATTTCAAGAAACGGCTACTAATAAGAACATTTTACTAGTGTGTAAATCTGTCTACATATAAAATTACTTTTTAAAACTGAAGAAGAGAGAAAATTACAGATCAAAGGTAGCAGTAGAATTTTGACTCGAGAAGTTTCGAACTTTTTTCTTTAAGTCTCGTAAAAATCTATCACAATTTTTATGAGAACTTTTTTCACATCAAAGAAAAATACTTTTTTATTTGAAAAGTGTAATGTTTATGCTATATTACAAGTTTGCAGTTACAACAGAGAATCAATTTTTTTTTTTGACATATATATAGATAAAATTTATATCCGAAGTCTACATTCGTTCGCAGGTTTATCCGTGCAGACGGCATGAGAGCGATAACGACGACGATGCCACGTTGGAACTCACATCGGAGAAAAATATTTTCGTGCTCGTAGAAGATACACGCACTCCAGCACGCGTGCTTCTCGGCCTGTATCGGCATATCTGTCGGCCGTGTCTCTCGGTGGCATAGTAAATATGTGGTCGAACCCGCACATACACACATATCTGCGCATAGCAGCCCAGGGTCTCTAATGATGATCTACGGTTAGCTACCGCGCACAGCTTCTATAAACCTCCTAATTTCTCCTCTATAAATTCGTCGACAAGGGAAGGAGGGAAGGGAAACAACATCCCTTTCCTCCGCGCGTTCGTCTTTTCTTTCTTTCTGACTCCACACTCTTGGCTTGATCTTCTTTCCTCAGAAGATTCCCGCGGAGATCGAGGGACTGCCGATTCTCTTCTCTTTGGACCTTTCCTTTCTCACCGTAGCCGTCATAAATGCGCGACTGTATTTAATATTTTGCGAGCCTGTGTGTGACGCGTATCTTTTATTATCGACCGTCGCTCTTACGAAGACAGTGGAATCGAGCGGGAAGACGGAACGAGAAGGTAAAACTAGAGAAAAAAGAAAGACAACGCGACAACAATTGCTTTTTCAAACAAATCTTGCAAGAATTAGAGAAATCGAAAGATGTGACAGAATCAACTGGCGATACTCCGCGCGTTCTTTATGCTCGCCAGCTGAAAAAACATTGTCAGAAATGTTTATCGATGTTTTTTTTGTTACATTTTTTAATACGATCAATTGATAGAGTAAATTGCCAACATCGTCGAATATTTGCATTGCGACAGTGTTGCCAAACAGTAAAATATGTTCGCAAAGATGTCAGACGATTGGAAAAGAGTTTACACCAAAAGAAAGAAATATTGCATGCCTCTATACGTTCTAAAATGTATGCAGTATGATAATTTAACGAGCAAATGTGCAGATCGTGAGTCATACATATTGAAATGTCTTTTAAACCCGCAGTTAAGCATAATTAGATCTAGTTTTTGCTCAGGAACATATCTAGCAATTTCTCTGAGAAGAATTTTTATCTGAAACAGATGAAAAAAAATGAATAAGATACCTTTAGAGGGCTGCAGTGTCACTGCAGCAGTGGCTACTATAGTTGCCAGAGATAGATAATTATTTAATGTGCATATAAAGATATATAATAGATGCATGTGTTTATATATTAATGTATCTGTGCTTGAGAAGCATGTATTTATATGTGTGGCTACTAAGTGGCTGCCACATTATGTTCTTGCAAACAAATTTTGTGCGCCGGAAGCATAAGTAAGAGACGATTTGCAAGAAAAAAACATTTCGATAATCTGACATCAGAATCGTAATTAGCGATATTAAAAACTTAGGACCGCTAAAATCCAAATTTTTGAAAATTTTTAACACAATTTTTAGACATACCATTAAGAGCCGCTACTATGGCCACTATAGTGGTCAGCAACAAACTCAGAAACTTTGCACAACATGTAAGTTTTAACAATTAATATTATATAATAATCTATGTAGGTTTTATATATGCATGCATTTTATTATGTTAAAAAAATTCAACATTTAAAAAAATGCCGGCTTTTTTAGGTTAAAGACAAATTAAAAATAAATATCGATCTGTGTAATATAAAAATACAGTATGTCATTGACTTTCTGTAAAAAATATATTTATATATGTACATATGTCTTATATTGCCTCATAAAACATTAACTGTCACTAAGTTGATTATAGATTAATAATTAATATCTATCGGATATCGTAAAGTAGTAATCACTAATGTTTTTTTATTGATTTTTCTTTTCAAATTTTCTTTTCACATCATAAATTATTTTTTAGACGTACAAGAACTTTTTGTTTCAAAATAATTTCAATTTAGTATGCAAGGAAGTACGAATTTTTTAGATTATTTTAGAATATACATATACACACACTTACACAGAAAAGTGACAAATAAATATCACTTGTATCAAGTAAATATCACTTTTATCAAGTATATATAATAACAAATATCAATATAATAAAAATCAAGTATATATATATAATAAAATTTTGCTTTACTTATCTAATCTATATGTTTTTCGACAAAATTTTATTATTTTTGAAAAAAAATATGTTCTTCTTTTGAGTATATAATAATAAACTTCTTAATACTTTGTAACGAGTATATTGTAATGACGAGTATATTATCAAGAAAGTTAACTATTGCTTTAAAAAAAGAAATTAATCTGAGTAATTATTTTTCTTAATAATAGAATGATATTTTTCTGTGTGTGTATATGTATACATATGTATGTCCCACAATTGGTGTAACATTTCTCATAGGCAGGTAGAAGGATTAAAACTGAGTTGAAAAGTCCTACCATATCATTTTGCTAAATTTGCAACAGTTATCGAGATTTTAATTAACAAAAATCTGTGAATAAGTATGCATCGGGCTGTCTTACGTGCGATAGACAGCTCGGCGCGCTTCGCGCGGTTACTTTTTATTATGTACTTATAGTATATGCTGTTATATTAGCTCCTTCCATACGTTGCTACGGGTAATACCGTCAGCGCACGAAGCGCGTAAAACAGCTCGATGTATTCTTATTCGCGGATCTTTGTTAACTAAGATTTCGGTAACTATTGCGAATCTAGCAAAATGGTATATAACTTTTCGACTCAGGTTTACTCCTTCTACCTGCCTACAAGAGATGTTAAAGTAATTGTGAGACACCTAGTATGTGTGTGTGTGTGTGTGTGTGTGTGTGTGTGTATATAGGTTACCTGTATACAGGTAACC
This sequence comes from Pseudomyrmex flavicornis, assembly GCA_014825475.1. NCBI lineage: Eukaryota > Metazoa > Arthropoda > Insecta > Hymenoptera > Formicidae > Pseudomyrmex > Pseudomyrmex flavicornis. Next base: position 63,364 of record QVNW01000440.1, on the reverse strand, counting down.
TTTGAATAACGCGGTTTACAAATTGAAGTAAAATAAAGTTTTCTAACTCGGTTTTTCAATATGCGCGCTTATGCGAGCCTCATACGCTATTTATATAACATGGCATTTCTGTGGACGGAATATCTGCGTACGTTTTACGAGAGGTTATCTGTATATATAGTTTATAGATATATTCAATATATATTTTTTTCCTCTATTGATAAGATCCATTTTATTTTGTTTTAAAGATTATTTTATGAGTATCAAAGTACACGTTTTGCTCTTTCAGTAAAAAACTATTTGTGAAAAATTTAAGATTTGAGATTTGAAATGCAGTTAGGTAAAAAACAAAGTATTAAAATAAAGTACTAAAATAAAGTAAAGTAATATAAAAGTTTCTGCAAAAATATGAGATGCAAATACTAATAGCAATGAAAGTAAAAAGAAAGATATATAAGGATCCTCGATAGTATAACTACGCGGGAAAAAAGTGTAAAAGTTTTTTTTTTTATCAGAGATGTACATTTATCATTTTATCTTACATATAGAATACTGTATATTAGTTATGATATTTTTTAGTTATATTTTTGTTATAAACATAGAAGAATTATCACTACATGCTACATAATAAGATAAAGTGATATATTGTTCTCTATTTCTTCTTCTCTTTTGTGAACAATATAATTTTCCTATTTCCTTGATACACATATGATGTATGTGTTTCACAAGGTCGTATCTGCTGTTTAGATGGACAAGATTGAGAGTCGAGATACTGATAGAAAGTACGATCACAGTTCAGAGAGAAGGGCGGGTAGAGGAAAGCTGGAGGAGGGAAAACATTAGGGCGGAGCTTGAATATAGGAGGAGGAATAAAACCGCGCAAACTCGCAACGAGCATCTCTCTCGCTCTCTCCCTCTCTCTTTCTCTCTTTTTTCTTTCCTTCTTCTCTTTTCTCTTCTTTTCTTTCCTTCTTCTCCCTTCGAACAAGGAGCCACTCCATCCGGTTTTCCTTTTTTTACCTTTATATAGATTTTTTAGCCGCGCAACCTTCTTTTTCCATTCGCCAAAAGACATGCGCAAACTGCCCGAGCACTTCTGATTTTTCCTACTCAGTCTTTCCCCCTCCTCTCTCTTTCTTTCTTTCTCTCTTTCTATCTTTCTCTCTTTCTATCTTTCTCTCTTTCTATCTTTTTGTATTTTTTTCTTTAGTTTTTCTGTTTTTCATAAGTGTTACAAATTGATAGATTTTAATGAATCATTTTGTATTTTTATACTTGTTGCCAAAATTGCTCTGCTTTTCTCGAATTGTTTTTTATTTATTACATCATATTGAACTTTGTTCAATATAAATACTACAGTAAGTTATTTATTTGTTTCTGAAAAATGATTGAAATGTTTAAATTATTTATATATATATTTATATGTGCACATTGTGTGTACGTATATTTTAAGTTAAATAGATGCTATCAATAAACCAAAAAATTGCAAAGAAAGCGACTAGCAAAAACATTTTAATAATAGCAGTTTGACTCGACTTATAGCATGGAAATTGAAGATCTTACGATTTTTTGTAATCCTTTTGCTATCAGTTTGACTTCTTTCGAACGAGTTATTATCCGCAAGGAAACTTCTTTGTTAACTTCTCTTTCTTCTCAATTTATCGGACTTCTTTCAGTTCGGTAACGAATCTCGCTTGTGGCTGCAATAACTAATCGTGTATGAAACGATGAGATTATTTGCCGAAGCACACACGGGTTTTATTTCTGCAGAACAGTCTCTTAATCTCATAATTAATTAACTTTCAAAGTACATGTAAATATGCCCAAAGAAAAATATTTTGCTATTATATAGCCAGCAAAAAAAATTTGTTGAGTCTACTAAATTTTTGTTTCATTAACAAAACAATTTGTTAATAAAAACAAAAGTCTCAATAGCTTTAGCAAATTTTTCTTGTTGGTCATATAATAAGTAATAATTTCTTGTTATTTTAGTAAATCTTTTTCGTGCAGATAATATTCTGTATACAGAGTGTCTCACAATTGGTGTAACATCTCTTATAGGCAGGTAGAAGGAGTAAAACTGAGTCAAAAAGTTCTATATTATTTTGGTAGATTTACAATAGTTACCGAGATTTTAATTAACAAAAATGCGCAAATAAGCGCGAAAAACAGCCCAGCGCGCTTCGCACGGTATCTTTTATATGTATATGTTATAGTATATGATGTTATTAGCTCCTCCCTTACGTTGCTACGGGCAACACCGTGAGCGCGCGAAGTGCGTCAGACTCTCTTACGTACGTAAGACAGCCTGATGCATGCTTATTCGCGGATCTTTGTTAATTAAGATCTCAGTAACTATTACGACTCTAGCAAATTGATATAGGACTTTTCACCTCAAGTTTACTCCTTCTACCTGCCTACAAGAGATGTTACACCAATTGTGAAACACCCTGTATATGTATACAGTAACCAAATAATATGTATCATTTAATCAAAAAATAAATTACACGTTTCAAATGTTACATATTGGCAAAAAAAAAAAAAAGAAATCAATAAAGTGCAATTGGCAATAGTGTTGGAACAAAGTTGTATTTTATAGATCTTTTTTGGCGTGTGTGTATTTGAAAATTTAAAACTTAACAGTTTTGATAGCCTTTATGTATAATATGTACATTGACACATCTGCAAATCTTTTTATCATTTAATTTGAGATTAAGTCATGTACAACATAACACTTATATAAGTAAAGAATTTTATAGTATGTAAATGTGTGAGTCAATTCGTAGAAAAAGCGATCGATTATGCGTGAGCTTATTAATCGTCATTGAATTCTCTTGCTTTAACAATTGTTAAATTAATAAACAGCAACTTTTTTTAACGATATACTGAGAAGTGGAAGTGATTTTATATTTGTCGTTGAAATAAAAAAGAAGTTTATATTTAACGATACAGATTAATGTTACATCTATCTTAAGAAAGATTGCTGAAATCAGCCGTCAGCTTTTTTCAATCCAATTAACGTGAGAGGATTATTTTGGAAACACTGCGGTCGCGGCCGCATAATAGACTAGCACGATTGTCTTCTACAGCGTGAAAGGATTAACCCATAAATGAGCGCAACGACTCGGTTTTAAAGAACGCGAAATTGTCTCTTTCTCCCTCACTCCATTACCATGAAATCGTCGGACAGTCGTGCCTCAAACTTTCTTCTGCTGTCTCTGTGTATGTTAAAGTTTTTCCGGTAGTATTCAATCAAAATCATCCCGACGCTAATCGGTTTCTTTGAGCTTGGAGATGTCGCCGTTACGATTTTCGCGCAAACTGATAAACTGACGAAATTGCCATTTAATCGTAAAATAAGAGAACACTATTGATATCAAGTGCGATCGATTTACAACGTTATTTAACAAAAAACAATAATGGAACCGAGTACAAAACATATATTAAAAAGTATTCTTGTATAATATATTTTTTCAAATTTATAAATTTAAAAGCTGTATTGAAATAAAAAAAAAATTGAATTACAAAAATAATCATAAAGTATTAAAGACCTGATCGTGTCAACTTGAAACTGTTCAATCTTTAGAGTTTTCATATTTGGCAAAAAGGATTTCTGACAAATCTTTTTGTTGCTTGTTTTTTTAGGAATTATTCGATATTCATTCATTTGTAAAAATGAATTTTTTGAATGAATGAAATAATATTTCATTTCGGAACTTAATATAATTCGAATTTAAATTCCTTTTCTAGAGACTTCTTCATTCAAAAAGTTTTATACAAATAAAACTTCAATAATTAATAGTAGTTTTATAATGCTTTGAAATTAATCTTTTATTATAGGAGGAGAACAGTTTAATATATATAGCTTTTGATGATGTGTTTTTAGTAGGTACGTTTATCACAGATATAGATACTTTTTACTGCATGTTATTAAAAAAATTTGTTATAAGTTACATTGTAAACCATTATAAATGTATTTTCTCTAGTATATACTTAGCATGTACGCGACGACGAAGAAATACAATTGCGATATTCCTTGTCGCGTAACGCGTTTTCTCGCTTTTCACGTGACATAACGAGAATATCTGCGAAATTATCGCAAGGTTGTCGCTTAGATTAGAAGTGATGCGTGTGTGCACGAGCGACGTGACGTACGCTACGACAGAGCAGCACGCGCGTTATTTGCGCGTACTCGTTGCACGCCGCACAGGAGAGTTCACTATCTCTTACTCAATTTAAGCCTCATCCGCTGTAAGCGGATCGACCAAGCTGGCCTTTTAATGTCGGATAGTCTCGCCTCTCTCTCCCTCTGCGAGGTATAGACGCCTATAACAAACATTATCCGCCATAATGCTCCCGTGTAAACATACCTACCTACGTGGTGCACCAGCTTCTCGTCTCCTCTCCTCGTGTTCCTCCCTTTTCTGTTCGAATAAAAACTTGCCTCTCGAAGTTTATTTAACCGTTTAGCGGGCGAGTTAAGTTTCATGCGGTTAAATCGACGACTTTATGCTTTTATAATTCGTCTATGTGGCCACTTCTTTTTAGATGTTAAGCGTGACGCTAACAGTCCATTCGACAATGCTTTTTGACTTTACACGTTGTATGATATTCACTGCCAGATCATTTTGTTCCACATACTTAGTTTCTACTTTTTTCCCCGAATTATCTCTGTTTATACACTTTTTCTTCTATTATACTTTTTTTGAATTGTGAAAACAACGATTATAGGTAATAAGTGGGAACTCGTATGTTTTTTAGGCAAAAGAGTACGCTTGTGACAACAGCTTGTCGGTAGCGAAAAAAGAAGCGCAAAAGCTGGTGGATAACGCGAGACGGCCATCATCGCATGCGAGCAGTATCGCTCATCGGAAGAAAAGCTCGTGGTCGGCGGAACAAGACAGAGGGGGTAGCGCGGTAAAAGAACGTGATAACAGCAGCGCAGTGGCGGGTGAGCTGGCTTGTCTCGCGGGCTACTTGAATATGGCGGGTTACCTTACAGGCGCGACCTGCGCCTCAACCGGAAACCATCAGTATCATCCCCACGGACATCCAGCAATGGGGGTTGGAACGCATCCGCATCCTCATTCTCATCCTCATCCGGGTGCGTCGCACCCTGCTTTACCGTCACCATTCGCGCTCGCCACACACGGCCATCCGCATGCTCATCCTCTCGAACATGGACTGGCTCCTTTTCCACAAGGTGAGTCATAAATTTTTTCTTTTTAACCGTAAGTTTAAAATACTGTAGTATACGTACATATTTTTTTCGACTAGATAAAAACATTTGCTTGTAATTTGATGAGATATATTATGTTAAGCAAATAAAAGAAAATTAGAAACGAGAATTTTTTTAAAAATCACATTTTTTAAGAGACAAAAAAATCAGTCAATAGTTACAGGACACCGAATCAGTACAAAGTGTAAATTTAGAAAGGAATTGTTAATCAGAGGGGAATAAAATACTTTTAAAAAGTTTTTAATGTTTAATAGTATTTCTCGGAAATTTCTCCTCTGGCTGCCCCTACTAATGCGCGTCGTTCTCCTTCGATCTCAAGCCGCTGGCAGGGATCGAAGGAGAACGATGCGCATTAGTAGAGGCAACCAGAAGAGAAATTTCCGAGAAATACTTCTCCTGACGCGGCACGATATGGTAATTCCTCTGTACATTCCTATTGCCTTCTATTTTGAATGTGACTAAAGACAGGAACAACTGATTGTCGAGCTGATTGCACTGTTGCTACATTTGTTTTTATAACTTTAAAAATCGCCGTTATTTTAATTATTTTCTTTTTCAGTTGCGTGGAAAGGTTCTTTTATTTTTATTCCAATAAATTCCTAAATTCTTAATCTACCACTACTATATATTTTTTCAAATAGCTGTCATTTTCATCCTACTTTTTTGTGTTAAAATATGAGTTCTATAAGAACCTATATTAAAAATCCAAAATTACCAAGATTTAATAACTTCGGAATATCTCAGAATTTTTCATGGAAATAAATATTGATAAAATTTTATTTTATGATCAAGAATAAAATTTTCAGATTTCAAAAACTTTTGTCATGTTTTAGATGTCTCTAAATCTTCCCGCATAGAAATTTCTCTACATGCTCCCAAATTAATTATAGATTTCAAGAATGCCTAAATTTTTCCCAAAGTAAGTATATCTCGTACGATTCCGATTGGAAATTTAATGTAAATTCCAAATATGGTGTTTCCATTGAAAATCTAAACAGAAATAATGTAGGAATTTTAAAGTGAACAAAAATCGCTATTTTGATGTGAAATCAAAAAAAGAATTTCAATTTTACATCAAGTATTGAAAACAAAAGTATTTCAAGAAATATATAATCTTATTATAATTGATATTGAGATGTTTCCTCGGGTTCCTACTAGTAATGCCAAATTATCACTTTCTTGGGGCTGTTGGAACCAATGAGCAGAGTGTTTTGCCGTAAAAATTACATTCAGTTCTGTCCAAACGTTTCGGTTTTTTATTTTAAACCATCTTCAGTGGAACTGTTATAATATACATAGAATAATGAGTAGAGACATTCTTTGTTCGTAAGTACGTATGCAATTCAATCAATGTATAAAAAATTAAATTATAAAAAATAACACAATATAAAAACATACCTAATGTTCCAACACTCCTTCTTAATTAGACGATGATTACAGTTACATAGTATGTTTATTAGTCAATATAATCTTATATATAGGATATAGTATTTAAATTGAAACAACTGAATATCTTGAAAACAAGCATTTTATAAAAAAAATGTTTCAGGTGAAAATTGTTTCATTTTAAGGAAGAAAGAGAATTATATTGATGTTTTTTAGTTTTGTGGACAATTTTAAAGTAATTTGAAAATCAACTCCATTTTTTAAAATGAAAATCTACATTTTTCTCAACGGATCTTCAATCTCCATAAAAAAATGAGTAACTTTTGTCTGAAACGTTTTTTTATTTAATACGTATTTTTTGAAAGTTTACGTGGCAACATTTCCATAGATCATTCCAATGTTCAATTGAGTATAATATTGTTCCGGAATTTCTTTATCTCACTATTCCTACGAATGCTTGAATGTAAATAAGCAAGTGGACGTAGATAAAGTCTGTAATGTAAAGCACGGATAAGTTTATGAGTTTATTATAAATAAATTTAGTAATTAGTGATGTTAGTTTGAATTGCATTGAATATGGAGATATGCACAACTGCAGAGAAAATCGAAATAATTTTGCTTTACAGAGAGTGTAGTCGAAAACTTGATTTGATCCTTGATTCGTATACAGTACGATTTCCTGAAAGAAGTTTTTCTAGCGTATTACAGTTTATCGCGTTGTCGATCAGTTTTTGAACGATGAAAGTGTTCATCTAAAAAAGAGAAATATAAGATTATTGTAACAGACCTGGAACGAAATAATAGTATTAGCTGCAATTGGTCGTGACTTTCAGATTAGTTTATGTATTATTTCTCGGACCAGTGGAATTTCACAGAAAAGTGTCTTCTAATAAGAATATTAAACGGCATAAATTCTCATATCATATATCCCTACATCAAGAGCTACATGGGAACGATTTTGAAAATCGCATGAAGTTATGCGAATAGGCATTAGAAAAAGTACAAATAAACAACGATTTCTTGATGAATGTATTATTTACTGACAAAGCCATATTTACGAATCACGGACAAGAATAAACATAACTTACATTATTGAACAATAGAAAATCCATATTGGTTAATATAAATTAAGTTAAACTTTGATAAAGATGAAGTTAAACTTTGCCACGTATTATTTTTAAAAATACGTATTACATAAAAAAACGTTTCAGACAAAAACCACTCTTTTTTTTTACGGAGATTAAGGATTCGTTGAAAAAATGTAGATTCTCATCTTTGAAAAAGATTCCAAGATTCTCATTTTTGAAAAATGGAGTTGATCTTTAAATGACTTTGAAGTCGTCTACAAAATTAAAAAAACATCAATGCAATTCTCTTTCCCCCTTAAAATAGGAACAACTGTTATCTGAAACATTTTTTCACAAAATACTTGATTTTCAAGATATTCGATTGTTTCGATTTAAATGGCGCATCTTGTATAATACGATACATATCTTTTGCTAAGTTGTTGCAAACATCCTACAACTTTTGTTTGAAACATAAACGCTTTGTTTTTAAGATAATATATCAACTATAAAAAAATACTAAATAATTCAAATTTAACGTGTTTTTCTTTTCTACTGACAATCTTCGTAGATAGGAACCACCTATAAATATACTCGTACTGTTTGCAACATTTGACGATGTATCTTAAAACTGTTTTCCAAGTAAGCGTTTTTATTATATTATAACTCATTGCGTGTGCTGTTTCTTTATTCTATACTGTATATTTTCTCTTCTTACTGTATATTTTTGTTCAATTCATAGTGACTTGTCAATTTTGTCTTTTATTTATTTCATTGACACTGTCTGACAATAACTTATTAGAGAAAACAGACCATGAACAGAAGACGATGATTTGAAGGAGCACTCGTCTTTAAATAAAATTAACTGATGTGGATTGAAGAAATGAATAAATTCCACCACCACACATGCGTGTTCATACTGCGTCTTTCTATTACAATTATTCTTTCTAATCATTTTTTGTAACGTGACTGATGAGGGTTCAAGTTAGAGCAAGAAACATTTCGCACCATTCTATGTACACCACTTTTCTAATGAGAATACATATTATTATAAACCTTTTTTGTGCTCGATTAAGACTATTATTACTTATATTGTTTGTTCTCACAAAACGAGCAGATTCTATTATTACTTTTTTAAAAAAACATTGTTTATGTATAACATTTTTATTATATAGTTATCATTATTATAGGGTGTCTGTTAACTTTTGACACAGCCGAAATGTGTAAGTAGATTAGGTCAATCTGAATAAAAAAGTTATTTACTATTTTGTAAAATTTGCAATAGTTATTGTGATATTAATTAATAACTGTGAGCCAATAAGTGCGTGAAAAGCGATGATCGGACTTTATAAACGTGCATGATTATAAACTGTAAGAAGAATGGTTTATTTTATGCAATGTCTTAGCAAAGAGAAGCGGAGTAAACAAACAAGAACGACGTGTAACTCAGCTTCTTGCGATTATCAGATATTCGGCGGTATGCAACAAATAGCGGTAAGGAAGGGGAAAAAGCAAGCAGCATGGCACAATCACGCGCCGTAAAATAAAGAGAGAGCATTTTCTCGTCCAATTAAAAATAATGTTTTTTAAAAAATGACAGCGCTATTATTATATCTTTTATATTTATACCTTTACGCTAGATAGCATTTTTTATAGTAGTCCCCGGAAATTTTAAACTACTCATTTAATCATGATGCACTACGTATCACAAGGAAAAATACATTAGATGTATTGGACATACACCAAAAGAATTCTCGTCGTAAAAACTTACAGATTTTTTTCGCACTTTGTATACATAGCCGCGAAAAAAACATTTTATTTATAATTTTTTTTATCGATGTAAAATAACACGAAAGCTTTTTGCGATTAAACATACACGCGATCCTCGAATATAAAAGGATATCAAACTCTACTGATCTTTTATTTAAGAATCAATTGACTGATCGTTTTTTATTTTTCATCGGCGACAATTGTTTCTGCTTGGATTTGTGTGTACGACTTATGGCTATTCTACAATGAGTTGCAAATGTCCCGTCGCCAGTTGCAAAAGATGATAACTATTAGGAGAAAAATACTATTTCCGGTTGGGATTGGCCGTAGTTGCTGTTGCTAAAAGTTAAAAATTGACTAACTTTCTTTTGGCAATCGCAACGGCCAAGCGCAGCTATAAAAATAGCATTTTTCCCCTAGTAGTTGCCATCTTTTGCAACTCATTGTAGAATGGCCCTAACATTCGTGCAGTCGCGTATTTTTAACAAAGTAAACTTTCGTGTTTTTCCATAGCGGCGAAAAGAATTATCAACACATCTCGATAGTAGAATTATTTATTTTGATCAACAAAATGTGCAAAGTCCATGCTTTCACATATGTTGTTATATTAGCTCTTCCCATACTGTTGTTACGAGTAACAACCTAACCGTGAAACGCGCTGGGCTGTCTTTTGCGTAAGACAGCCCCTGTCATGCTTATTCGCGGATATTTATTAATTAAGATCTCGGTAATTATTGCAAATCTCGCAAAGTGGTAAAGGACTTTTCGATTCAGTATAACCTTCTCTATCTGCCTACAAACGATTGTACGACTATTACCGAACACTTTGTATATACTGCTACTCACATATGTATATAAACTATTGCAAACTCGCATTAGTGTACGCAACTTTTTACTACAAGTAAAGAAAACGCGGAACGTCTCTGATTGGTTACGCGATACGCGTTACGCGAAAAATAATAACAATGCATGGGATCGCATTCTCAGACACTACATGCGACACTACAGGTATTAATAAAGTTTTTGAATTAAAAAGAGTTTGCACTCACTCAACATATGAGAGAAGAAAAATAGAGATACAATTTTTATATTTGTTACCCACGCAAAGAGGGAATACTTAGACAACAGTGTATTGACACAAATAAATAACAAGCTTAAAATCTGACTTGTAGTTATTACAAGTTTATTGTTTTAGTGAATGAATTTACTTAAATAGTTTATTCAGTCAAGTTTTGATGTTTAAGCGAAACGTGAGGTGCGTGAATGACACATTTTCTTGTGTTGACTTTTGTATGTACAGAAACATACATACACACACACACACACACACACACAATGTATATGTGCATAGTTTACTACGTGTTCCTCTGGAATATAACTCTATGTAAGTGAAATTTATTTTTATGTTAGTTTAAACTGTATCTATTTTACGTAAAAAAAACGTAGGTATATAGTCGAACCTAATTGTAAGACTCACATACTTCCAGTATGTGAGTTATTGATTGCCATGAAAATCGATGCATCGACTAAAGCCGTACGAGTGTCAAACAATCTCGGGGCTTCCGAACTTTACTCATCATTGCGAGTTAATTGATACTAGACATGTAACTACATATATTTATACTCTCTTTAAGTTACTTTTTATGATAAAAAAAATTTACATTAAATAATATCGGCAAAAGTTAACATACATTCAAACATGTTTCATATTTTAAAATGCGTTGGTTATCAAGACAAACTTTTTGAACTTATAAAACGCAATAAAAACATGTTTACGATATGATCAGCATGCGAATTAAGCAAGAAAATCTCGATGAAACGAGTATTCGTGGAATATCCATCTGCGAGAAAACAGTTGTACCATCCATTATCGTGTTTGCTAAGTGAAGTCTGAAATACATCCTTACGGAGCCCGGTGTTTTTCGAACATATGGCAAGCAGAAAAAGCGAAGGATCGACGATGTGCAAAACACAAAGACAAAGCGGTAGCAGTCTCGGAGAGGATTGTCTCCACGATTCTACTTTAAGGTCGTGCTGCCGGGTCGGTAATTGACTGCATAAATTTTCCAATGTACCGCGACGTACACGAAGAGAGAGAGACCACAATGGAAGTAGAAGAATTGAGATGAGAATGTAGTACTAAAAAAGAGACGGAAATATATAGGAAGAACAATGAAGAGTGATAGAATGGAACACAGAATAGAGTAGAACAAAATGAGAGAGAAAAAGAGAGAACGATGGTTTCTTTTAGCGGCACGATTCAAGAGAGGTTATGTTGTCGTTGGTGCTCTTCTTCTGTCTTTTCGTTCTTCTTCCGCCGTTTCGCTCTCTCTCACCTACGCAGACTCGAAAGAGGATCGGCGGCGAGGGACACGAGGGTGTCGGAAGCAGAGAGTGCCGAGGAGATGGTGGAGGTTCGGGGAATGCTCCGACGAAGAAGAGTGGAGAGAACCATGAGAGTAAGCCGCTTATCAGGGTGGCAGCAGGCAGTATAGGTCCAACCGACGCAGATAGGTGGGTTTCCATGGAAACACGGATCTGTCCGTTAGGTCTCTACGTACCTACGTCCAGCGGCTGCCGCTATCTGTTGTAGGCGTATTCGCTACACTAAAGGCCGCAGAGTGAAAGAGGGACAACGATAACGTGTGGGACGACGTGGAAATAGAAAACAAAGAATGGATGGAGGGAATACCATGGAAGAGCGATAGAGCGCGACGACTTGTGCCGCCGAAGACCATACTTCTATCACTCGTTTGTGAAGCAAACGACTAACCAACCACTATATTTCGCCGCTATACATATATCTGATTGCCAGCATTTCGTACTTTTTGTGATTCATGTATCATATCGTTTTTCAAGCAATTTCTATAAACATCAAAGTGTTTGAAGCACTGTTATATCTGTTCTCATCTCTTACACACTTAGTCATTGTAGGAAATCATATATTTCTCTCTCCCTTTTGCGATAAACTAAAACTACCTCTCATATATGACGTTTAGTAGCAAAGAAAATGTTTATTAGCAAAGTAATGTTGATCCAAAAAAATGCTTGCAAGTGTAAGAAGAAAGACAATCTTTTACTCCTACAAAAGAGAATATTCGCGGTATAATTAATATCAATGCGATTAAGTGGAATACATAAAATGATTACGGGCGTCGTCTTGGTTTGTGCCACTTGTAGGGCTAGGTGTTGCGCTCAATAGGTTTTGCTTCAAATTATAAACTATGATGATATATTTCAATGAGAACGCAATGGAAATGCCGATTTTATGTTGCACGATATGTGCCGCACGTTAGTATTTATTATGCAATCGTGCAGACGGGAAGGGAGCCGAATTGACGAAAAAGCGATAGTTTTGAGTGGAAAAACTTGTCGCAGAAAAAAAGTACAAACGTAGAACTTCCTCTAAAGGGCCGTCTACAATAGAAGTAGGCAGTATAGAGTGAGAAATAAAGTTCTTGGAGTTATTTTATTTTTTCTACACAATTAATTACACTGGTCGACAAAATATGACATTTTTTCAGGTTCGAAAATACTATCAGTAATTTCTAGTAGATATTTTAACACTGATTACGAATCTGGCCGGAAAAAATTGTCTAACACGTCAGGATTCTGAGAAAATCGCAAATGTGCGAAAAATATCATTTTTAATACTTTTACATCAATTATATCTTTTAACTAGGACATGATTACCCATTTCGTTACTCCCATTTTTACTTCACCGAAAATAGTTTACTCTCTGCTCTTACAGTCTTACTACTTTTATTGTAGACGGCCCATAAGATTTATGTCGTGCTGCTGTACGATACGTGGGAATCGCGTCACATGGGCTTTCACTCTTTTCCCATCCGAAATACTGTTTGTTGTTGCAGAAAAATTATTCGTCCACTTAACTTTCTCTAGTTCGTCGTAGCGCAAATGCCTTGCCGCATATGAATAAAGATATTATTGTTAATAATTTTTTTTCGCGGATTGTTAATTAAAGGGGAACAAGAAGATTTTGTGTCTGTCGAAACCGCGAGACGGTAGGTAATATATATCGTTCGTGTAGCGGTGAGAAACGCGCGTTATTGTCAGAAGTCCGGCGGAATAATTTTTATACGAGACATTTTATACAAGATATATGTATATATATATATTTTTTTAAGAAAGATATTTGCGATGTATATGTCGTTACATGGATTTCTATTATATAAAGTTTTTAAAATTTTTATTAAAAAAGAAGTGCTCTTTGTGTTAATAAATTAAATAACTCTCTATAACGTACGTTATGTATGTTAAAAAAATCATTTGATTCATACTTGTGAGATTTGATGGCTCAGCATTAATATTTTCATGAAATTAATTTGCAATTAGGTTATATAGTTTTAATTTTATCTAATTTATAATTGAAAATAGATATCTATTGTATAGATACTTATACTACGTCACTGTCGAAAGCCTGTGCGATATCTTTATGTCGATGAGCTTGTCAGTTCGGTGCGATTTCAATCACTCAATTAGGCATCAAGTTAAAGGCGGCACGTGCGCCGACACGTGCTGCATTCTTGTCGTTATCAAGTGGCCGCGAAATGACGAAACGTAACGAGAGAATCGCTTCTATAGTGGCGCGTGTCATGGCTAAATTGAGTAGGCGGGTGTGGAGAGACCAAACACAAATCCAGACCTAATTGCAAGATAAACACTTGAAGCTGAGTGAAATGTCGCGTACAGTGTGACATCGACACTAGCTCCGGGAAATCTCGCGTTTCTTTGTTTTTATTTCTTCTTTTCTCTATTCTTTTTACCGCAATTTTTTACAGATATTATGTTTTTTATTATTGATGCGACAAGATTGCAACATTCATTGCGTTTACTCAAGATTCTCTTATTGATTTAAATTTTCTTACATGAATATTGTCACATTAGAACTGTACAAATTCATATACAAATTTTATCACTGTGTAGAAATTGACTGATTGTGTTTAATTGAAGTGAGACAGAAGACACAAGTTGTTATCTTTCCAAAAAGTACTATTTAACATAACTCGCCATATTATCGTTATATGTAAGAAAAACCAAGTAACTTTTTGAAAGCGGACGTTGCAAGAAAGAACATTGAAATATTGCAACGCGAAACTTATCTGATTACTCGTTTGTTCTGGACGCCAATCGGTATTTTGTTACGTACACACACAAACGCGCGCGCGCACGCTTATATCCGAGATTTAGATTAGATTGTCACGCAAGAATGGCTACACGCGCGCGCGTCACACACACACACTTCTTTTATTTCTCTTTTGTTTCCATATGAAAGTAACTATTTCTCTTTTTTAATAATGTTGCCGTTTTTTAGTATAATTTCCTAGTAAGTGCAAAACTCTTTTATCAAACACTTTTATTCAAAAGATAAATACAGAGATAATATAAATACAAAAGATAATTACATAGAAATATATTTAAAAAATGTAATTTTTTCTAACAGAAAGTTTTATAATGTATGTGTATAAAATAAAAAAGATTTAAAACATCAATATATACAAGCGTAAAAGAAATAAGAAAACAGTAATAAAAGTTTTTCTCTAATTGGCTACAAAAAAATCTCAAGCAGCAGGCTGCTGAAAATAACATGATTTTAGTTTCTCATCTTGAGCCTTCGGCATTACGATCACACGGTGGTCACGTTGTAAACGCAAAGTCAGCCAAATGTTTTCGTAGCTGATGGCCTTTTAGAATTCCCTCTTCTGTCACCGTCCGCCACGTGCTGTCATCCCACGGTTTCGCCCTCTCCTCCCTACTCTCAATAATCCAATTCTATGCTCCTGTCTCCATATAGCAGTCTATTCGCGTTTTAGCTTTTAATTAATTTTTGATTTTGTGTCCGAATATGCGCCGCCTTTTACTCTTTTCCTTCTTCGTCCGCAACAGTCTATGAATATCAAAGTAGTTTTCGATCTTGTTTGGTATCTTATTGTTATTTGACGTTCATTATTTTTTTACTTGCACTTTAACATAATTTTAAAAAATTTGTAGCATTGCGACAACAATTAAAACATCGTCGATTTTCCATAGTCTTTACAAGATTCTAATAGATATTCTTTTTTTCAATAATCTCTGACTCCGGTATAAGAGCAATAGTGTTAAAACAAAGTTGTTAAGAGTAAAATATAATCATATATTGTCTACTTTTATCAACTTTTTTATTTATTTTTTTATTATGAAGATAAATCTAATCGTCACGAAGTTTACATGCCAATCCTCAAACTTGCAAGTGAAAATAATGTCAGATATATACTATATATACTTGGTTTAAAGAGATTTTTTCCCGAGTTAGAATGGCACATAGATAAAACCATGATTAAACGATGATAGAAACTTTACATGTCGCCAGAAGTGAGTTTGTTAATCATTCGACTGTGTACGTATGTATAATTATGATTAATTATAAATGTCCCGGCGTGTCAGAGATATGTTGCGTAAAGAGATAAATTCCCGCGTCGTATTTCAGTAGTAACGGCTTTCCGACGTTATCTAAATCAGACATGCGTTTGTTTGTATTATAATTTACCGTGCGCGCTTTCTCGTGGGAGTTTTAGATACGCTGTGGAACAATAAGTAACAATATGTCAACACAAAAGTTAATTATTTTCGCATACTTTGTTACACATTGTTAAATAACATATTTCATAAACGTGATATATTTAATTGTTATCAAATAAGTAACATACATTATTCAACAGACAGATTTTTCTCGATATTCTATGTCTGTAGACATTTGTTTATTATTTTAAATCGCAAAAAAATGTATGTGAAACATTATCAGCGCTAGAATTAACAATGTAATATATTTTTTCAATAATATACAAAGTTATCTGAAATATATATCCAAAATTAGATAAGTATAGAAGCATTCGTGGATTGCACCGTCGAATTATGCGTAAAAAAGAAAGAGAGAGAAATTACCATGAAATTCTGTTAGAGGTCCATTGACTTATGCGAATCTCAACGAAACGGCGAAACGCGGGGCGCGGAAGAATCCAATAAACGCAAAACGAATTTGCTATTAGGGTCGCGTCTGATCTCGTTGCGGGCCAATGAGGCGAAGCAACCCTTATATCAACCCTCCCGGTATCGCGTCTCGCTGACGATAATAAATCGAATCATACTCCGGGAATCAGCGGGTGTTTGCCAACCCATTAGGATCGCTTAGCCAACTGTGTTTCTCTCTTCGAAGCGTGATACGGTTGTCACAAATTTTCTTTCACACATTTAAATTAATCGAAATACTCATGGCAAATTCTAATATATTTCTAAATCATAAAAATTAGATATTTTCGGATTTTAACTAAAGTTTCGAATTGTTATACGACGGATATATTTTTATTATTTTCGAGTTGCGTCGCATTGCATCAGACAAAAGCGCACGATTCTCCTCTAGAACTCAGTGTGTCAAGAAAGCGAACACCATAATCGGAAAGCTATTGTAGAAATATTTGGTTTTACCAAGTTGATGACAAAGTCTGTCGTTACTGGTAGCATCAACAAAACGACATCCACTCAACAATCAGAGCATCCTCTCGGAACCTGCATTCTTTTTTTCGCCAAGGCCAATGAATCAAGTAACTACATATATATAAACATAAAAAAACTATCAATCAAATAGGATTTATTCAGCAAATGATTCAATTACGCGTAATGATAACATTAAATTGAATATAAACGAATACTGTTTTTTATTTATATTACACTTATCGACATATAGAAGAACTGCATGTTATCAACAATCTATTCAAATTTTAGTTTTCTCCTTGTCTTATCGACAAAAATCTATATATTAAATCTAGTAATAAATTTCTACGGTAGTAAGAGCCGTTTGCTGGATGTTGTGCAAATAAAATATTTTTTAAATATATTTATATTTTAAGAGTGCAAATTCTTACACATTATTTTTGAATTGAATTTTTCAATTCTTGGCACGGAAAGCCGAAGATTTCAAGTTCAATTCCTGGCCGAGGTGTTTTTTTCGCAATATAATTTCTGAAGTAATTGGGAAAGGAAAATGGGTATTCTCATATATGTGATGCAAATCAAGCATCCTATATGATTTTAAGAATTGAAAAATTCAATTCAAAAATAAATCGTAAGAATTTCCACTCTTAAAATATAAATATATTTAAAAAATATATTTATCTGCACAACATCTAGCAAACAGCTCTTATTACCGTAGAAATTTATTACTAGTTTTAAACTATATATGAGCTTTAAATATCTTAATTCGTTTATATATTAAATAGCGGAAATAATTATTTTTAATCCAGGAATAATTATTTTTAGTGTCTATATTTTATCTTATGAGGATCGAGAATCAATGGCAAATTTATGCCGGGAACGGCAAGATACATATCTCATAGATCGAATAATCGCGGGGTGTGTCACACGAAGCGATGGCAGTACTTATAATTCCGACCACCATGGAGTTTGTACATTATGACGCTCGCTTGCGACGCAATCTATTCCGAGGATCTACCGCGCTACTGCCATGCTAGCCCACTCAACCAGTTCGTTAGCCAATCACGCAGGTATCGTCATTGTCATTCGACGTCATCTCGGTTTCTACGAGCCAGAGATGAGCAGCGTTGCAAGAGATGTAATCGATAGGTATACAGGACGCTGTTTTGTCTTGCTAGGTGCCGCTTCTTTCTTCGAAGAATTTCTGTTTCGTTTTCTTACCGCTTTCCTCAACTGTGTCGTTAAGGTTCTAGTCTTAAACTTACTTTAGAGTTTATATTTATTTTAATATTAACAGATGTTGTTTACACGAGGAAAAGCCATATAACTGGTTTTTTGGTAACTGTATTCAAATACATACCAAAATTGTACATGAAAAAACGATTTTGTACATACATATATGTTAAATGTGTGAGAAAGAGATATTTATATATTATGTTATGATTAGGGCTTAGAAGTTACTTTAATTGTATTATAAGTATTTATTTTTTTTAACATTAGCATACACTCAGATGATCTACGCACAGCTTCTGAAAGTTATTTTAAAAATCGTTTTTTTTTTATCGCAGTGCTCATGCACTTTAAATTACTTCTTTGTCTTTTTTACCATCTCTTTCCTTACTGGCGCAAACTTTCTCCTTTTTGTGTCACGACGATGCGACTTTTTTTCTTTGTCATATTCGATGAGTAGGGTCTTCAAGCATGGCGGATAAGAGAAATGAGAAAGAAAGAAAGAAAGAGCATTGATCGTTTTGTAAACAGTTGCCTCGCGTGTCTCTCGGGTCTTAACCTGACGATTATAAACTCATATATATGTCGCGAGACAAAACTTCACCATCAATTTCTTGTAAATAACTCTCTCTATTATTTCATTCGTTTCACATGATTGTCGATCATTCATGGCTGTAAAATCGGAAAAAACTCTTTCCTTTGAAAAACATCTTGCAAATCGGAGGTCTCATAAGAATTAGAGCACACTTAACTGTGTATTTAGATAATTACTTCTAGTTTTCTTTTCCTTTTAACATCGCGATTTCTTCGCGCGAAACGAAAAAATACGAAAATTCGCATATAATTTATATGTCACATGGAGCCACCGGAGAGTCGACGATTCTCTCGGTCACAGGAATCCACCGTTTCGCCTGTAATTTTACGATCCGGCTTCCAATCTGGAGACACTAGCGAGAGGCACGATTTTCTTGGCAATCTTTTTTTATTAGTTCGCGAAGAAAGAACACGCCGTTGCTGCCGCAGCGAACCAGCGGGAGCCGGCGTTTTCAGCAGCAGCTGTAGAAGCGAACCGTGACTTCAGTCTTCGGTCCTCTAGATGTTCGTATATTCCGGGGTGTACTCTCCTCCTCCTCTTCCTCCTCCTCTGCGCTCTCCTCCTCACTCCTGTGACCCCCTCATAAGCGGATTACGTGGGTCCCGAAACGAGCCAAGCGAGGCTCGATGGCACGAGGAAGGTACGTGGAGTGGGTCGTAGGGGGAACTGTTCAAAATTACGCTATCGCGGCCTCACAACGTTCATACCTCTCTCTCTCTACGTCGATCTCCCCGTCGTTACCGCGTGGTAACCAGGCGTGGCAACAACCCTTCGTCTTTGTGAAAGACATCGCAAGCGCTTCATATTTCAAAATATCATCGATGGCCGTTTATTCGGCTCGATTGACGGACATATTGAGTTTCTGGACATGTCGATGTCCGTCTCACAAGGATAATTTACTACTGATTCTAGTTTTCGTTATTTTTCCTTTGCATTGAAAATTTATCTTAAAATATGTATTTTCTTTTTCAAAAATCTCTAAGTATCTATAATATACATATCTAAATATTGTATTTTTTTAGATGAAGAAAAGTTTTACACATACTAAGAAACTAATTTCCGAGATGATATTTATTAAGAAACAAGTTACTAGTTTTATGTTTTACTTTATGTGTTATTAGTTTTACAAAGTAACAGATATACTAGATGAAAGTGCATCTAATGAATGTACAATATTTGTAATTTTTTAAAAAAGTTGGTTTGACAAAAATTACTTTAAATTTAGTGCATATAATTTATTTATATGACATTTTGCACCAATCTATGTTTTTTTTTTACAATTTTATTTATTTATTTTCTAAATTATATCTGCATAAAATCTAGAAATTCTATCACAGTCTATTTATTACTATATTCATTTATTACTACCAATCTTCAAGTTATTTTTTCTTAGAATATAATTGGTTATTATTTTTATCTTTATTTATAGCATATTCTGCATCACATGTGTTAATTATTGTTGCGTCGGATTTCTTCGAGCAAAAGAAGTTTTAAAGACATGCAAAAAATTTTTTTTTACGGCTGTTTAACACACGCACGCTACCATTTGCTAGGTTTTATGCAGAGATGTAAAACCGTTGACTTCCATTTCGCATTAGAGTACTATCAGATAGTTTTAATAAGCTGGTATTGATTTTATAATTAGATGTATGAAAGACAAATATTATATTTTACTTATTCTCTTTTGATTGCGCGAAACAGTTTTACAAGTACTTGTACTGTAGACACCTATATGGTAAAATAAAATTTCACGCTGAGTTTCACGGAATGCAATAATTATAATAACAGGCGCTTTCTTTTTTCATGTTGCAGGAATGAATCAACGCAAACAGCGTCGCGAGAGAACGACTTTCACAAGAGCTCAGCTGGATGTGCTGGAAGGTCTATTCTCGAAAACGAGATATCCGGACATCTTTATGCGAGAGGAAGTTGCCGTCAAAATTAACTTGCCAGAGTCGCGAGTCCAGGTATAATTGTTTTATAACGTTTTTCTTTCCTCTTTATATTCTTGCAATTTTATTGCTCTTGGAATATCGCTCTGGACGATATATAACTAACGGTAGAAGATGGGAAAGATTTCCTGAACTTTCAGTAAATTAATCGCACTCTGCAAGTAATCTGGGATTGTTATCACAGTCAATTTTGCGTACGATTATATTAACGTAATGTTTAATGTGATTTCTCATGCGTCGAATGCACAATGTATGTGGCTATATTTCAATTCGCGATGAAATCGAGAGCGAAGAGAAGCAAAGAGAGGAGAGAGAGAGAGAGAGAGAGAGAGAGAGAGAGAGAGAGAGAGAGAGAAAGAGAGAGAGAGAAGACAAAAGTCGCGTTTCGTGCTCCGGCAATCGCAAGCGAGATTTAAGGTATTTACACAGCGCGATGTTCGCGCCCTACGTCGTTCCATTTCGCCATTGTCCCAGCCCCGCTACCTTGTACATTGATAGATGTGCCGACGAGCTCGTTGACGCTTTTATTGTGGTTCCGTGACATCTTTATCTCGCGACAGGACGTTACCAAGTCACGATCGCGATTCGAGAGATTTCGAGCTCGTGTTTCGAATTTTGAGTTTTCACTCTCAACTCCCATCATTAACATTAAACATTCAGAGAAAACTCTCACTAATATTAAAGCAAAACATTGTCACTTCAATCACCGAGTAAAAATAGAATATTTTTTAATAAAAAAGTTCTTGTAATGAAATTACAACAACAGTGATACGAGCCGATCGCTGAATGTTTTGCGAATAAATATATTTTAAATATACTTATATTAAAGAGTGTAAATTCTTACATATTATTTTTTTAATTGAAATTTTCAATTTTTTAAATTTATATAGGATACTAGATTTGCATCACGTATATGAGATACCCATTCTCCCTTCCTAATTAATGTAGAAACTATATTACAAAAAAAACACCTCGGCCAGGAGTCGAACCTGGAATCTTACCGTGCTTTGACACTCTTTAATATAAGTATATTTAACACTCTTTACTCTTTAAGTATATTTAAAATATATACATATATTTATTTGCAAAACATCTAACGATCGGCTTGTATTATCGTTGTAATTTCATTACTAGTTTTAAACTGTACGAGCCTTCAAATTATTAATTTGTTAAAAATTTTCTTATTTAACAATTAATTATTTCTTGTTTAAGCTTCACATTTGAGAATATTTATTGAAAATGTAGTTCGTGTTACTTGACTTAAAAGAAATATGTATGTTTGTATATTTTATATAGCTTTTTTTACAATATGTTTTTGTAAAATGTTTTTGCGGCTTTATTCCGTGGATTTTGCTTCTAGCTTCGTTTGCTTGTTTCCTGAGTTTGTTCGGGTCATCGACGATTCACGCAGTGAATATCTGTTATCGCGGTATCGTAACCAGCGCGTCCTGTCGGAATCGTGAAATATATAGGACAAAAGCGTGGAAATTCAGCGCCAGAATGCGCCGAGTTTCCGAGTTTCCGCGTGAAGTTAAGCCGCCGTGAATAGCAATGCAAACTGCGAAAGGGTGTATCGTCACACGAAACATGCGTGCACTAACACACAGAATGAAGTCAGTATGCGTGGAATGTGTATAGATATGTGTACATATATGTACATACATTACGTACATACATACGTACATACATTATATACGTGCAAAGCAGCACAACTACGCGAACGAATAATATCTGGAGAAGAGACGCTATCTGAAAGTTTTAAAGGCAGAGGGATGTTGGAGAGATAGAAAATGGGGAGAAAGAGAGAAAGAGAGAAAGCGCAGAGGGTAGAAGTCTGATGGAGACTATAGGTACACGTATAGATAGAGGTACACGTAGCGTGGCGTGCAACATATCGTTGATTTGTTCCTGGATTATAGCCCCTGCTCTATCTCTCGCTCGCGAGAGTTCTATATGCGCGCTTCTCTCATTGAGAGAATCACGCAGCTGCGTACGACGCGACTGACGCGGTATAGCGTCTCTGAATGCGATTCCGCGTTTGTCGTCATGCCATTTGTTACCGACTCGAGAATAGATTGAAAAATATTGTCTCATGAAAGAAACTGGCCGATCTCTCTAAGGTTCTGTGTGGATAATAAAACTGTCGCGAAATTGTTGAACCGTTTGTAATCTCAGCACGAGTTCTGAGATTTCATGAGCACGAGTTCTGAGATTTCTTGTCTTACAGAAATTCCAATGTTGAAAATCCGCGATGTAAAATATATCGAGAGTTGTGCATTTTACCTATTATAAGCAATATTAAGTAGAAATGTTACATACTTAAAAATTGTTTTTTCTTGATAATCAATTGATTATAAAACATTTTATACATGTTTTTCACACACGACTATTGAATATCGATAGATTTCTATATATTTATCTTTTTGAATTTTATATACTTATCCTTTTGAATTTTAACTATATTTGAGCAATCAAGAGGCACGGTAGTGCCTCGCGCCAAGTTCACGCGCAACCAAGTGGCGCTCGAACTGCGCGAACACACTATACCTCTTATACGCGAAATTTAGGTATTGAGAAAGATTCGAAATTTTCACAGAGCAATTTTTCAGTAACGACTGAACCGATCACTTTCGTTTTTTATTAATACATTATTGTGTTTTAAAAGAATATAATCACATAAACACAAGTACCTAAATATAAAATATAAAAAGAATGTGTTCATTATTACAGATATTTTCAGCTTAAATATTTATAGAATATAGCAAGGCTTGTTTAGTTTGTTAAAATCGAAATGAGTAACCATTGGAATGTCAACGCGCGCAGAATACTCATCACTTTCGCATTAGCGAACAACGTGCTCTCTCGCGCGCTGTTTTCTCCATCAATCGTGCGTGTGCGCCAGACGACACATATCCCGATTACTATCATCGTGAGGGGTTATATTAATAGTACAAATAAGAAAATATATTTGTCATAACAGAGTGTCAAAACGCAGCTGCACCGCCTCCCTCTGACCATTGGGGCGGTTTTCCGCTCGCTGAACGTAAACCAGATGGTGGCGCAATTTGCACCTCGCTGACGGTCTCTCGTGTATATGGGCGTGAAACCGGCAGTGGTTGTCCCCAGGGGTTCCTGGATGCCATCGCGGTCTGTTTGGTTGGTTTTCGGGATATCTCTCTCTTTTCTCTTCCTATCTCCTCTTACTACTCTCTCTCTCTCTCGTTCTTGCTTGCTGTCTCTGAAGGGGGTGTCGTTGTGCAAACACACCACTATAATGGGATTGCTCTCTGTCTACCATGCTATCTCCGACGATAGATTCATCTTCCTCGTTCTTTCAGCGGTTCGTTTCTTTGATACGCAATATTCACGCACATCGCCATGCTCAACAGATTTTCGCACCCCTTTGCACGGTGCGAGGATGACTTTTGCAAAACGAAGATCTGCTATTGCAGTAAAGAAGCAGTAAGAATTATTGTAAGGAAGCAGAAGTCAAATAACTAGGAAAATGGCTTGCGACGTAGTAATTATGTTGTCTTTAAATCATCACACACATACATTCCAACGTTGATAATATAGATATAAAAAGATATATAAAATTCTTCACACAATTGTTTTTATGTGTTTCATATTGACCGCAATAAAAAGAAACTTATAGATATCTATATTTATCGAAAACGCTTCAAGTTCTCTCTCTCTTTCTCTCTTTCTCTTACTCTTACTCTTTCTTATTCGATAATTCGATATCATCACAATAAAAATAAAAGACAATTTGATTGCTTAATGAACGATTTATGTCTCCGTCTATTCTTTCAGTATTCTCAAGACAAAAAGATCCTGCACAGCTCTTCGATTTCTACTCCGACGTACGCACGACATTGGCCGTACTGCTCGAAATTCTACGCTTCGGCGATTCGCGCTCTCCGTAACAACTGTTTCAATACCACCGATAATAACAACAACGATGACGGGACCCGCTTTTAAAGGCGCGGGCATAGATTCATAGGATCGCACCCTTGGCCACATTGTGCCCCGGAGGGATTATAGGGGAACGCATGAGGGGGAGTATTACGAGGGTGGGGAAGGGAAAAGGGACGATCTCAAACGCACTCGTAAGCTTGCGGCCTACGAGGGGTTGCTTTTTGTCCTCCTGCCGTTCTTCTGTCCTCTTTTTCAGAGAGAAAAACTCACGTACACAACGCAAATCTTTCGTATATTTGTGTGTGTGTGTGTATCTTGTATTTGTAGTATAACGTATATCATGAAAAAGTCTACGTACGCGTTATTCCGCGCATATTCATGTATACGATATATACACGTACACATTTGCACGCAAAACCAATATTCCATCTCATACAATGGGGTGAAAACAACTCTACGACGGACTGCGATTCGCGCATGCGTACCGATGGAACATCGTAGTCACGTCGAGAATCCTAAGGGATGCTTCAATACACACGTATCGTGACGTCGCGCCTGATACACGCGCCCCTTTACGTAAGGCCCTCCCTCCGGGTCTGTGTTATTGTTGCGATTTAATGAAATGTTACGCCCGTTCGCCCGCGATTACTTTTCCATTGCGCCGATTAACTCTCCATTCGCCTGGTCTCATCTCTCAAGGCAGGACAGTAGAACATTTTTTCCCTGATGATCCTCCCTATATGGCTTCCGTCAGAGAGAACCTCTCACAGGAGAATTTTATATCTATTTTATATCTCATTTTGGAAGTTTCCGATTTATCATATGATGTCTATCGGAAAAAGTTTATTGATTTTCTGTCTTTGCAAATCTACAAAATATTCCGATAAATAATATTATACAGATGATACAATACGCGGGTATATCAAAGTAATGTAAATGTCCTTGTTTTGAAATCCATTGCAATTATCTTGTTAACTTATGGTGTTTCCCGTCATTTTTCTGTTCTAGGTATGGTTCAAAAATCGCCGAGCCAAGTGTAGACAACAACTTCAGCAGCAACAGCAGCAGCAGCAACAACAACAACAGCAACAACAACAACAACAACAACAACAACAACAACAAACTCCTCCATCGAAAGGTTCACCCAGATCAAATCACAGCAGCAGCACCGGTAACAGAATATCCACAAGTTCGTCAACGACGCCGAGCAGGCGATCTTCGCCCGACTCGCCCGTGCAAGGTAGAGAGGCGCCGGTTTCAGGTAACTCACCTATGTCAACTCCACTCTTATCAACATATCCTCGAGTCGGGGCGACACCGACCGGCGGCAGCGGCGCCAACAGCAATCTAACGACCCCGTCACCACCGCTGACACCAAGTTCTAATCAATTGCAACCATCGTCGTATCCGCCAGCAATGAATCAAATCCATCATGGTGAAACGTACGGCTTTACTTGGAGTTCGGCTGCGTCTGCTTCTATAAACCATAGTCAATACGCCGGTCAGGGTTACAATGCTTACACTCAGGCTCCGTACAGCGGCGACTACTACCAAGCGCAGATGCCTCATATACATCACAGTCCGCAGACCAACTATCATCATCCACAGTATCATCATAATATGACACTTACCTCGTCTACGTCGCACTTAACCAGTCATCATTTGAATCCGGTGACTAATCAGACTCAAGCGGTCAGTAATGATATAGCTGCTGCTGCTGCTGTCGCTGCGGCCGCGTCCAGTGAAGACTCTTACATTCTGCCCGATCAAAAGTATCCACCATTGGCATAGCGGTCCAGCAGGTCCTCCGGGATCTTTCAACGAAGTCAAGAAACTACAGCGACCAGCTCTTCTATGTCCTATCGTTGGCGATTGAACACAGCAATTTGTCAAGGTACCAACGGTCACCTTGATTCTGACGACAATTGAATAATTTTTTGTATTTAGCTCTGCAATGCTCTTGATGTAGATAGATTATTACTGCCAGCTTCAAATTACGTATAATTTGTTATCTGCATGTTTCTTTGTCAATGATTTTTGTGAATTTGTTCTTATTACAGGAATATTTTAAAACAAACAATTATCGTAAAAAACTCCATTACAGAGTTGATTGCCAAAAGTTTTAGATATCATATAATTGTTTCTTAAGATTTTATTATAAGTACGTATAAAAATTTACGTATGTATTCATTATTTATACATACTCAAAGAACATTGCTTTTGAATTAAGGTTTTTTTTTGAGAGAAAATGTAAGACTTTTATATATATGTAGATATTTTATATACATAAACGAGCAGGAAATGGAAATTATAAATATGGACGTGACCATTGAGTGATATCTATTAATTAGAAAATAAATTTATTTTCAAAAAAACCAAACTAAACGATAAAAGAATTATGAAAAAATAATCTTAAATTATTTTTATTTTATGTTACACGACAGATCAGATCTCGTTTTAATGTTTAATCTAACCTAACTTAACCTAATCCTCTAATCCTAATATCTACTATTATTTTATTCTTGGGATGTGTGTAATCAGTTATATACTCAAAAAATTCAGTTGCAAATAATACAAGTAATTGCTACATATATATACTTAAAGTTAGTCCTTTTATTACACAGTCAGTGCTATAAGCATTTAATTATTTACTTTTATAATCATCTTTTAGAAATATTGACTTAGTAATTCGCAATTATATTATTTTATCAAGACTTGTGTACTTTTTATTCACATACATAATGACAACCGCTATGCCAGCCTACATGTCGCCCGAATTTTTCCGTGATGAAGGGGTTAAAAAAAAATATTTATCACTGCCGTTTTTATCATTAGTATTATCGTTGCAATTCTTATTGTATCATTACGATTGACGTCGTATAAATACTCCATATCATAACTACGGCTATAATAGCAGAAAATTTGTAAATAGAAAATGATGAGTAGAATTGTATGTGTATGCCATTAATGAAAGAAACTGAGAGAAAGAGAGAGAGAGTGTGTGTGTGTGTGTGTGTCTGTTAAAAGGTTTCAAAAATTGAACATCTTCAGAGTATAAAATGAGAATTACCTCGCTAGAGAGTCTTATTATGTACTCGTTTTTTTTCTACAGTGTTTTCTTCGTCTGTTAGAGAAACTCGAACTATGTAAAAAAAAGTATGCATCGCGCTTTTTCGCGCGATAACTTAATTAGTATAATGTGTCTTCTCTTCTTAAGAAAAAAGAAAAATATGTATGAGAAAATGCCTATTCTTAAGTTACTTGTGAATGTATATTTCGTGTAATTATCTAATGTATATTAACCGTAAATCACACGCGCTTAGAAAATACATATGTATAATTAAAGAATTAAAAAAGAATATCATTAAGATTGATAGAAAAAGAGCGTAATCGACATATTATGGCACATATATATATATATATATATATATATATATATATATAGCTAAATTTGTAATAATACGATGCAAATGTACATAAACATTATATCTCTTGTAAGATACATGATTGTTTCATCATGTGCAAAAAGAATCTTCCTACGTCAGAAAAAAATATCACATATTATTAATAAGTGGTTTTAATTACTTCCCCAATTTTCTGTGCCATTTTCTAATTTCCTTAATCCTTAATGAGTATATCTACCGATAACACTTATCACAATTAACACTTTCCATAATTATTCTAAATCGAAATTTTAGTATTTCTACATATCTTGTGACCGCATTATATTTTGAATTGTATCTGCGACATATGCACATACAAGAAAAATATACAAAGAAATTACTTGCATGTATCTCTATTTCAGTCTAGCAGCTTTATAGATCGCGAGCGCCGCGGTTCTTATTAATTACATTGATGTTCGCAAGACCCTATCGCCGCAGGCTGCAATTCTGCTAATGCACTTGGAATTAATTAATGTCAAAGCGACCGCGCTTCGTTATTTGAGCAGCCGCATATATATTGATCTCGAGCGAATCATTAAGCATGTATTAATTACAAACTCGCGGTCGTGTTATAATGCAACATCGTCGCGATGCTTGAGCACTCCCTAGTGCCTAATATATATTTCTGTCACGTAAAACTATACATCGAAATAGGTCTAGATAAGTACTTTCCAGATTAATTTCTACATTGAGAGATCTAAATCAACTTACGATTATAAAAATGTTTCTAATTACACATCTGCTTCTAATTACATCTGCTTAATTACATTTAATTATCAGGAGAAGAAACTAGAACAAAAATATAGAAAAAGAATGTATATTATACGGTTGTAAAAATGTGTGTAATCTTATTGAACGAAGCCATATATCGCGCCGATTAACAATCATTAAAATTATATCTCATATACATACAATGGAGTTCCGTTACAAGACCGTATATATACGACGAATTTGATATATGCATGCATAAAATCGGTCGATCAAGAGCGCGGCGCGCGAGTTGCAGTAGCGCATTTCTAAATTACCTAAACATCACGGCACAAAGGAACCCTATGCAGGCATAAAGGAACGAGAACTGCTCTATTCTCAGCTAATTGGACAGATCGCGTACCTGTCTACCTTTTGACGACGTAATCCGGCATCCTTTCTAACTCATCAAATTAACGAGCTATAACAAACTGCCCGCGCACGCTTTGATGGCCCCTTCATATAATCGGGACGCAAATCCTTTCGCGACTTTCTATTTAAAAAGGATGCTTACTTTATGAAAGATATTTGAGAGCGGTTCAGTCTCCACAATTCTCGTCACTGAATGCTGGTTTAAGCAGTCTCGGTAATTGTATCTTAAATGACAAAAACGAACGACGCCATCGAGAAAAATAATCATGCTTTTTGATTCTGTGGTGGTAATTTACTGAGTAATTTTATCTAATTAATTATATTTGATTTTTTTATTTGATATTAATTACATTTGATTCTTCAGAAATAGAAATTATTAGTTATTTTGTAAAAAATAAACAGACATTAACTTGCAAGCCTGGGATACGCTTTTTAATCATACAAGTTGTACACATAGTAAACATATATATATATATTTTTAGTTTAAAATATATGAAAAGTAAGAGATAAAATTGTGTGATAAAACTTTTAATATTTAAAAGTATAAAAAGAACTTTACTAATAAAGTTTTATTAATAAACTTTACTAATAAAGTTTTTCGTGGTTGGTTATATATCAGAAGTCACATTACACAAAAAAGATCAAAATGTCATTATTTCTTTTTTCGTGATTACAGACTAAAAAGAACTTACAAGACGTGACAAAACAAGTTATGTACTGTTATAACGAACTATAACAAACTATAACAAAAGGTGAGAACACAATAAGACAGATATTTGTCATTGTTGTTTCGTTTTCGCAAGGAGTCGTAGATCTGTCGACGACCGCTTTATTCTCCTTGCGGCGAAGACAATAGCCTTGAACTTGGCCGAGTGTCGCGATGAAGAGTTAAAATCGGCTTGCGTTTAGCCGGATCCCATTATAACAACTACAGGAGAGCGCCGGTAAGCATCATGCCTCGATCCCGCTCACTGTGTCACCGGGCTAAGCCGACTTACCTACCTATATCCTCGCAAACGGTTCTCTTACCCCCTTTTCCTGCAGCCGTGTCTCTCTACCCTCCTTCCTTTCTATCCTTCCTATCTGTGTGCACTGGCTTAATACTTGTATTATTCTTTCTCTTTGCCATTTAATCAAAACTTTGTCGATATAGGCAAAATTAATGATCTGTCTTTCAATGAGACTGATTTGTTCGATACCGATAGATAATTCCAAATAATTTGATGAATTGCTTAGATTAGTTGGATCGAGCTATTAAGTAACGAAATTTGATAATCTTGTACTTTCTCGATACAATATAAATATATGTGTCGATGAGAAGTCAACAATTTAATCCATGAAATACATGTAAATTATTATTTTATATTCAATAAAGAAAGAAAAGATAATTTTTTATATAAACATACACTTTTACTAAATTATTATTCAAATATAAGATTTTTTACTTTCTGTTTATATTAAAGTGCTCTCAAATAATAATTTATTGCATCCAATAAAAAATCTGGGAATATACATAATCTTTTATTTATTTAATGCTCATAAATATTTTTATAACAGAAAGAGAGAGAGGGAGAGAGGATATCGAATGTTAACTGATGTATTTAAAGCGCAACGTAAGAGGATTGATCATAAAATGCGATTTACTGGCGATATATCTCCGGCGTTCCGTTTAACCTATATTTTGTTTTTTCTCCCGTTGTCAGTGGGAGATCACAGGTGAAAATGAGTTTCGTGGAGAGAAGGGAAGAAATACGTTTGCATCCGAATATGTTTACGTGCATTACATTTTTCACCTGCGTTCCGTGTTTCGCAACAATAGCGGCTTGACAAACGAGAGTGAATCATAAATTATAGACGCGTTTGTGTGAAAAATCTCGACGTTAAATCGTCGCTGAACTCCATTCGCAGCGAATTTCTAATATCTTCGTTCAATCGCGAATTTCCACAGGCACATAGTATAAATAATGAAACGTCACAGCGCATCAGCTTGATAATTCGGCCGACGGTTAAATAATTAAATTGTGCCACGGGCACACGATTATTCCGCGACTTGTATATTTCCGCGCAGAAAATTAACAGCGGCCGTCATACGGAAGATTAATTTATGCTAGAGAAGATGAAAAAAAAAGAAGAAAGAGAAAGAGTAGCAGAGAGAGGAGAGAGAGAGAGAGAGAGAGAGAGAGAGAGAAAGAAAAGAAAAGCGAGACAGAGAAGATAAAGAGCGGATAAAATTTTCACGCAATCTCGGAGGTCTATAAAGACTAGAAGGGAATTCTTTCTCGATTGGCAATATCCCTAACGAGAAAAAAGGGGCCGTTGAGATGCAAGAAGAGGGAAGGGAAGCAAAGAATATGAGAGCATGGACGACTCAGGAGTAGGAAGAATCGGCAGGATCAAAGAGACCAGCTCGCGTAGTTGTAACTAGATTTCTTGTTCCCACTTTGAGAATCATTTAATGCTCTATAAGCGGCCGTTTTAAACTCAAGAAAATCGAATCAGAAAGGAATTGGAATTGCGCCACGCCGCAAATTCAATTGAAAAAGTCGCTAGTCTCAGTGCATATCGAGACACTAGTAAAGACCTTGCCTGAGGGCAGTCTGACGCCAGTGCGCGTCAGACTAAATTCTTTGATCTTTCTCGTTCGCCCTTCGCATTCTCTTGTACTTCCGCGTGACTGGTCCAGCAATTTTTGCGGTGAAAGCTCAATTGTAAATGTGTCGACGTGCGCTAATTAGAAACAAACGATGACTGATTTGATACGATGTTTATGAATGAGAAAAGGAAAACAAAAGTTGCACGAAAAAACCGATATAACAAATTGCAAATAAATAAAATTGCAATTTGCAATTAGTCTGATCTAAATTACTTAAATAAATTATAGAATTTACAGTTCGACGAAAAGTAAAATGTAATTAAAGACAACTCGTGTAATGCTAATTTATTGCGTGGCTAATAAATGTCTAGAGACTCTAGAATGAATCAAAATATAAAATATATAGTTACTTACGTAGCACGCAACAAAAAATAGAGATCTAAGTTATTAAAATTCAGTACCGTCGCGCTTGAAAAGACTTTTGCTCGTTCATATTGAATCGCTCGATAATCGAAATAGAACTTCGACGACGAAAAGTATGTGTGTGACGTCGTCTGCTGTAGTTCTTGCACGCAAAAAATACGCGCGCCGCCTCATTTAATCAACACAATATTATCGACAAGTCTCGTTTGGATTAACGTTCTCGTAAAACTTCGGCTCGCGAAGAATCGCATCTTGTTTTGTCAATGAATGCCTGCGTGATCGCTTATTTTCCAATTTTGTCCGACGGCGGCGGATGTACGCGCACGTTTTTACCATACTACAAATCAATCGGTTGCACTCGCTCGAGAAATTACTCTGGGCAGCTTGATTTTCTTGCCAGACTTTCACGTTCGATCTAATTTCGATGTTAACCGATAGATCAGGAAGATCAGACGGTCCGCCAGGAAGTCAAGGGGGCGCGAACGCATTGTTAAGCTCCCTCTGTCCAAACATCCGACTCACACTGTAAGCGATCAACGCATCTATCTTCTGTCAGTTATTCTCTCTCTCTCTCTCTCTCTCTCTCTCTTCTCCCTCTCTTTCTCTCCTACTGTACGTTTTCATCGTTTCCCTCAATTCTTCCGTTGGTTACAGGAAAGCGTCTGCAGGTAATCCTAAAAAATGGACCGTCGGCTTCCGCCATCGCTTTGGTTGATTGCACACGTAGTGAAAATTCCTTCGTCGCATACACACATGAAACGCGCAATTGTCGATCCGTGTCGGGTCGATCGCATTAATTTACCTCTGGGAACGGAAAGGTGAAAGGCGAAAAAGTTCATTGGCGATAATCACACACAAATGGCGGAAAATGGCCGGCAGCAATTTTCACAGTGACTGATTAATAAGTGCGCGCGTGACATGCGCGAAATATGACGAGCATGAAAATTATTGCCTGTTGATTAATGGTGTACAATTGCATTGTGTATACTTAATAATAATACTGAACGCTGTTTTATTGCTACTGATGGTTAAGACTTTTATGCGATTTTTACTTGTCCTACGTGACACGGATTTTGAGTTTACGGTTAATGGAGTGATTATGCCGAGCTTATTTACAATTCTGTGATATTTGAGTTATAAATGTTTTAGTCGCAGATTACCAGCGTAATGTAAAGTATACGCAACAGTATATGCTTTAAACCTATTAACAACATTAAATCTGAAGAATATTTAATATTGATTATAAACTGTGGCTAGAACTTCACAATTGATGCTGAGTGATGTGTTAAATATACCGTTATTATCCGCCGCATTCCAGCCTTGTTAAATTATGACACTTTTCATTTTCGTTAAGACATCAAATTTTAACGTGAATTCCTATATTGTTGTTCTTTCTCACATGTTGTTTTTCTTTATATTTCATACGTATAATTGTTGTCTAAATTTACTTTAAGTATGTGTGTGTGTGTGTGTGTGTGCGCGCGCGCGCGCGCGCGTGCGTGCGTGCGTGCGTGCGTGTGTGTGTGTATATATATATATATATATATATGTTCTGTATTACATATTGATTATCTATTAATCATCTATTATCGTTGTTTGCACAAATAATCTTATCAAATATTATATCTTACAAGCGGTACAATTTCTGATATAATATTAGAGCGTATCATTAATCTCGAATATCACTCATTTGATTTCAAATTGCATCTTTATTTTTAAGAGCAATAAAGATGCAATTTGAGACATATGCGTTAACATTTCGAGTTAAACCGTGCTCTTCATCTCGCTTTTATATCAAATTCTATTTGGACTTCTATAGCTTACTCTCTCTCTCTCTCTTTCTCTCTCCGTGACGCCAAAATCTTTCCCATTTTAAGAAACATGAGCGCGCAGTTATAAGTTCTGCACACAGAATGAAAGTATAGAACGTACCGGTCGAATAGGAAGACAGGAGACAGCAAACGTAAGAGTAAAAAGAGAGACGGAAAGAGGACAAGGCTGATAGAAAACGACAGAGAGAGAGAGAGAGAGAGAGAGAGAGAAAGTTGAAGATGGGAAGAGAAGGTAAGAAGGAAAGCAGAAGCGAACTCGTCTCCACGAAGGATCGCGAGCGTAAGAAGAGAGAGTCGAGAGAGGGTCCTATAAATAATTAGCGAGGAGTCGCTCTCCGCTCGGTGGGTGTAAGCGGCTTACAACCCCCGCTTTCATCCTTCTCTCTCTTCCTGCCATCACTTCTCGCTTGTTCCTTCACGAGCCATCATTCCCGCCATTTCTTCGACCCTCCACCGTCCGCGATTGCTGCCCCTCGCGACCAACAACTCTCGTCGCTGTTACATCCTCAGCTCATTTCTCTCTCTCTCTCTCTCTCTCTTTTTCCTCTCATTCTCTTTCCCTTCCTCTTCCTTTTCCTCTCACTCTCTCCTCTGTTTTCTATTTGCTGACGGAACCCGCTAGATACAACCACTCTTCAACCCCCTGCGAAAAGCGATCCCTACGCATATCGCTGAGGGCTCCTGGCACCAGAGATAGGAAAGAGCCACCGTTATACGACCGTAAAGACGCGGTATATCTACGAAAGCATCGGACATGGGGGATAAAGGAATAAAAGCGACAGGGCGGCGGTTTGTATAGAAGTGCAGCGTTATCGACTGAAGAAGATCTGCTCGTTAATTGTCGATAATGACGAAGTCACGTGCTGAACTTTGATATGAACCTTGATGATAAGTGACAATTAATAGGAAAAAATTTCAGACTCTCTAATTAATATTTTGATACGGAAAGACTTATATTTATTTATATTTTTGACTTATACCTATATATTTTATTTTTTATTTCTTTTTTTTTTATATTTTTTACTTCTTCTGTATTTATAATTTCGTGCATATTGTCGTTTTATAAAATGTAATACTCACAATGTAATATATCTACAATGTAATATATCTTACAATGTAATATATCTACAATATTTATGCAAATGTATTTTGTCTAAAATGAAGCATAATAATTTTAACATCAATATTATCTCATAATTGTATTTTATATATATAGATAATGTTATTCATCGCGCAAAATTGTTAACATAATAGATCAAGACGTTCTAATTTCAAATAAATAAAAAGTTTAACATGCAGTAGCAATCAGTTTGCAAATAATATATGTACTCAATATATATGTGATAGCAAAACTTCAAATTCCGGTCGACGATTTCACAGCGTAGCGCTTAATTATCTGAAGCGTTTGACGCCAACGACGATTGTCAAAAGCCTTTTAGAAGCGAGTCGCGAAAGTTGAAAGCGCCACTCGGGTGTGCAAACTAGATTAACGTTACCGAATGTTAAGCTGCGGACAACTGCTGGAGTTGCAACCGAAGTCCGTAATCGTCCACGACGGTTGCCCGATTACCGAGATCCGCGATCGAAGGCGCGTCAAAAGATTCAGCTGATCTACCGCACACACGAGATTAACAAGCGGAAAATGTTAAGTCGGAAATGAATGGCATTATTCGCGAGTTAAAGCTTGTGATTGGGAAAAACTAATTCGTTATTGAGAGAAATGAAAATCGATGACAAACGCCTGACGTGATTTGATCAGGAATGTAGTTTGCTATTTCTCGGAGAAATATAAGCATTCACATATTGTATTCTGAAAATGTTACACACATTTGTCTTATTATATGCATTATATCAAGATAGTTAATAAACTACTAAGATTAACCTTAGCCTTGAATATTTCTTTATTTGTTTGTATTTTAATAAAACTTTCTAGTTTACATAGCACTGTTATCTTTGGAAAGAAGACATCACGTTCTGTCAGACGAACCAAGGATGATTTTGCGTGTGCATGATCACAGAAAAGGAAATAGCAAGGGTAGATTAGTCGGTGTTATAACAAGTCACGGCTTAACATTCGAAGTGCCAATGTTGACTAACTGAGCTAAAAACAGTGGTGCTTGCCAACGGTGGTTGGCACGTGGCTCAAGTTGCTTCGTCTATTCGATTAGTCGAGCTTATGTTTATTATGAGGAACTATTGTACTCGTTTTAAACACCTCTTTTCTTCGAAATGTGAATCTTTTTTATGATTCACAGGTCAAGTATTTATTGGATTGCTTAGAGGTACGTACTTTTCTGTTTTTTGTTGCTATTTACTAAAATACCAATAATCAAATATTTTTTTATAAGATTATCAGATATTTAAAAGTAGACAAAATAATGTTTTATTCTTATTATTATTACTTTCTTATATGACCGATATAATAAGATTCTTTTTGTATTTAGTAGTTTTATAACTAATTTATACGCAAATTTTTCATATCAAATAAGATCAAACTTAAATTGAAGGAAAAGAATAGGTAAAAATTGATCTTTTTTAATCAATGCAAAAGACAGCGATACCAAGGAAATCGTAACATAGTAAGTTAGATACAATATGAAAATCAAAGCAATAACGAAAAGTTTTGAAGTTGGGCGACATCGAATCTCTGTAGATTCGATCCGATCACAATGCAATGTATAGCGCGCGTCAGTGACGCAACGCGTGCATCATGGAACGACCGTGTGCTCGACGCGCGTCCTTATGCACAAAGTGAATCTCGGATTACCGGTCTCTGGGGCTCCGGGAAACCCTACACCGTCACTCGTAGTCAATGTGAGGCACGACGCAGACGGGGACGAGAGAGAGAAAGAGAGAGAGAGAGAGAGAGAGAGAGAGAGAGAGAGAGCACATAGTCGAGTTTGATGGATGTCTGGTGCTCGATTCTCGTTTCGGCCGGCGCACGTCTCGTGGCCGAGCTCTATTAATGGGCCCGTAATAGCCTATTTGTGATCACTAATAGCCGAAACCCTGTCTTCTTTACTCTCCGTACGCGCGTCACGACCGCGCATCTCCTTCTCTTTCATCCCTTCGCCGCGAGAGATTCCCTCGGGAAATCTGGACTGTATCCTGGCAAAATGGATCCGATCTACTGCGTTCGACCCTCTCGGTGATTCTACTTTTTTTCTTCCGATCTGTCTCGCGGCGACCTCGAAATTACCACGTGGAGAGACTGCGAGAACTACTGTTATCAATAATCCCTTGCAATGCTGTATCAGACATTTAGTCAATGTGCTAAGAGAGCATTTTGCGGATAATTCGATCTTTACATCAGGATATTCGAAAAACTCAACTTGATATTGACAGAGATTTCTCGCCCGTTATATTTTTGTTAATTACAAAATATTAAGTAATATGTTATATTACTTAATATTTTATTTACTTAACCTAACCTATCACTGATAAAAATTCGACAGTTTTCTCAAAAATGTGATATCGAAGTCTGGATATATATACAACCAAACCTATCTTCTAGAGGATGATGCGCGTTGGTAACCGGCTTATCCGTCAAGCCCTATTGTATGTTTCGTCAGTTGTTCGACTTTTACACATGCAAAAGCGTTTCCAAGTCCTCTCGCGTTATGTAACTTAATATCTTCTCGAACTATGATGAGAAATACGGAAATATATTATATATCTCATCATAATATGATCATTATAATATTATCTCTATGTTTTTATGTTGCTAATTAGTATAAATATACAATTTCATATAATTTCATTTAAAATAAAAAAATATAATATTAAATAAATATTATTTAAAAAACGTATTGTATGTTATTCTTTTTTCTAAACAAAATTGACGTATATTTTATTTAAAAAATCGTTTTACGCAATACATTGATCGCTTCCGGAAGATAGCCTTATATTGCATTGCGGCATTTTACGATGGATGGCAGTACGCTTTACAGCAAATTTTCAATGAAAAAGTCGCACTCAATGCGCACTAGTGCAAGCTACCGAATTCGCTGTTAGATACGCGTGTATCTCACGCCGTGGACGACATGCGTCTTAAAATTGATCACACATATAGAAAGTGGTAGACGAACAAAAATAACGAAGGTAGCAATTTCCTTTCCTCGCGGGTAAGGAAATCTTTTACGTTCGACGTCAGATTTCTCATACAATACTGGGCGGTGAAAAAGGAAGTCAATGTAGCAGGTAGAATAGAAGATCGGTGTAAAGAAGTGCCACGAATAGCGACTGCTCGAATGGACCACGTACCTACACCAATGATCAAAAACTCGTTAGTCCCGCTCTGACTTACAGGATAATAAATGTGGGAACACGCACTGTGCTACTGTTCAGAACACCTATTTCTGCTATCCCAGATTCGATCTATTCTGCCACTTGTATTACGCTTCTAGTTTTTGATTGTTCACTCGTAAAAATATCGCCATTATAAACATTGATATATCGACTTTCAGAAGTTTCATGTTCAAAATATTTTTTTCTATTTCTATCACATTAAAGAAAATAATAAATAAATCTATTTTATACAACCTCTTCTCTCTCTCTCTCTCTCTCTCTCTTTCTCTCTCTAATATATGTATGTATATATAGGGTGTCCCGTAATAATTAGTAAACCTTGAAAGGAGTGAAAGAGCGTGAAATTTTAAACTAAAAGTTCCTTTTTCACTTTTGGCTCAGAGTATTATTTACCGAGTTATTAACTATTAAAGTTTCCCAATGAGACAGCGTGTATATATGTTAGCGTCAAAAGCCGAAATGAGGTTGATTCTAGGATTGACTGGTCAATTCGCGGAGGTGGTCAAAGACCGAAATAAGATTTTTAGCATACTTTTCAATGTACGCTATTGTTGCAGTGACATATTATAGATTAGGTTGGGTTAAGTTTTTATGGGGAGGGAGTGCAGGGGGAGGGACGAAGCCTCTCCCCTGCCTACACGTGTATGATAGTATGTGATACAGAGGAAATATTAGGAGGAAATACGTCTAAAATGTTCATTCGGACGTTGACCGTTGTTCCGCGCATTGACCAGTCAATCATAGAATCAACCTCACTTCGGCTTTTGACGCTAACATATACAAGGTACGCAGGGGCGTCGCGCGCCGTGCGACATTTCGCGCTTGTTCCGGTTACATTGCACTTGTCACAAAATTTTATTTTACTTTGTCAAATTAATTAATACATGAATAGATAAATAAACACAGTTAGAAATCATTAAGTTTGAACAGTATCAAACATTTTTTCTAATAAATTTATTAGTTGATCGATTTCTGTTTTTACTTATTTATTCATGTATTAATTAATTTGACAAATTTAAATAAAATTTTGACAAAGGCAATGTAACCGAGACAAACGTGAAATATCGCACGACGCGCGACGACCTTGCGTACCTTGTATGCACGCCGTCTCATTGAGAAAATTTAATAGTTAATAACTCGGTAAATAATAGTTTGAGCCAAAAGTGAAAAAAGAATTTTAGTTCAAAATTCCTCTCTTTCACTCCCTTTAAGGTTTACTAATCATTACGAGACACTCTATATATATATATATATATTGTTACGTCTATCCCGTAAGCCGCAGCCTTCGTATTAGACACAAGAACTCTCTCTTGTAACTCTTTTATTCACAAACAGTAACGTGTTACAATAAATACAGAAACGCAAACGTCGCGCGTCTAAACCGCAGCGGAACCAAATCTGTCAATCCAAACAACCGTCGCTAGAGGCAATACTCCTGTCTTCTTTTTTCTAAGTGAACGACGCGACTACTAATGCCGGGCGGCCGTAACAATATTATATATATGTACAGTTTATACATATTTTTTTTTCTATAATATTTAGTTTAATTAAGACTTAGATCACTATACTTAATCTACGATTTTATGTTTTGAAAAAAAAAATAGCCATTAATTACGAACCGCAAACATTTCTCGCTAAACCGATATCAGTTGTATCTTGTATATTTTGACACTGAATAAAATTCGTGGTACAGCGATGACGCCGAGATTGGTGACTGCGTGGAATCAATTTCTTATTGGCCATACGTGATCGGTATCTCGCGTCCCGCGAGTATTACGCTGCAGAATTACATGAATGGGTCGTGGGATTGGGCCCTCCGCGGGATATCCGCTTAGGAACTCGCCATTGGCTGACAATCAAATAATCTGCGAGCATATCGGAAGTTCCAGCCTGACGATCTCTGTTTGACCTAAGAAATTCGGTCATCGTGTAATTCGCTCATTCTGTACATGTATTAAACTTTGCTCTTATAAATTATATTTATGTTTTGCATGTTTGGTCAGAATAGGGAATAAATTTGCTTCTTTCTTTTTTTTTTTGGATATATTGTACTTAAAGTGCTTACATGTTAATATTTATGTTAATCAATATTTACATAAATGTCATTGTGTAATTATCATAGTCATATAAAAAAATTTTTATATGTATCTTTTATATGAAAATATCTAGAGATTCGAACATATTATATTATGTGGATATTATATAATATGATACACATAAAAAATATATATAAATCTAAGTTACAAGTTTAAATAAATAATTTTTCTTTCTCTTTCTCTCTCTTTCTTCCTTCCATTCTTTTTCTCAAATTATCTTTCCTTGAAAAGAGTTTCTCGTACTTTCCAAAAGCATCTATAAAAGTAAAATCATGACACTAAAAATGCCGAGACGATCGCGATGACCAGCAAAACTGTCTCAATAAAGAATAGACTGATGCATCTGCAACAAAAATCCACTCGAAACCCGTAGAGCATCTAAAGTCTACTTTTCTTCGTGATTTTATCTGTAATTGCATGATCAATCATTATCAATAGAGTTCGTTGTCATTCCAAATAGTTTTGTCGTACGAGGCAAGTAAATATTCCGTACATAATATCTATAATAAAGTCGTCCATCATTTCGATAGAGTCGATTAAATTTACATTGTGATGCAAAATCGAACAGTAATCGAAAACATAGTATAGTTGAAATCGTAAGGACGTAAATATCTTTGCATATGAAATTGTATCAATAATATTTTAAAAAACAACAAAATATATTATTCGATGCAATTTTTTTATTTAGTTGAAAAAACGGCTTGATAATTCAAAAAGGTTGGTTAGGTTAGGTTGGGGAGAACTAAAAAAGCCGATGATCCACAGATAGTGGTGATTTCTTATAATAAATCTTAACTCACTGAGTGTTGTTAAGAACGTTTCAATTAATTTATTAATTTTTAATCTTCTTCAGCAATATACTAAAACGCAATGTTACAAAAACTGAAAAATTTTGAATAACTTATCCGTTAAAATAAAAAATACAGTAAATAAATACACATCTATTTGACTGTATATAGTAATAAGCACTTACCATTAAACTACAAGTCACAAGAGTGTTCAAGCTGCACCACATTAAATTTTTGGAAAACGCGAATCACGAAATAAGTGCACTGTACATCAAAGACGAATGACAGCATACTCTACGACAGCACGCCATTGTTTTGTCGACTGAACTACTAGGTTTAGCGCTCGTCATCAAGTTGCACCAGCATACAGAGCCACAAAGACAGGGGTCCGCCTTATGGGCCCGGGCCCGGGTTTGGTCACTTTCCTCTATGTATATATATGTATACTTTTGGAAATCCTTAACGTAACGATGTGATCCGTGATGTAACGACTAAAAAACAGACGTATTGTTGACAGTGATCACCGTCGGCATTAGCGTCACCCGATGTGCACTACGAGGAGGTCGTGCGATCGGATTTTATGCATCATGTGGCCCTAAAAAGAGCCAATTTTTAGATATTATTCTTTTAGAGTTTTTTTATATTTTTATATTTTTTTATTTAGGTATTAGGTATTAAAAATATATTTTAGGTATCTTATGTGCTCAATTAAATAATTTCGACGTTTTCATTTTTCTTAGGGAATCTCTAAGTTTTATTTGCTACTCCTGTAAGTGATCATTTAGCGACCTTTGACCTACCGTATCTCAAAAACTGGCCATTTTCAGATTTCGCGTCTATGGGGACTTTTGTTCAGAAGGACTACAACATATTTCAGCCAATTTTACAGTGGTCCAAAATCCTATCATTTCGTGTGGAGTCCTTTTTTGTCGGAC
This sequence comes from Pseudomyrmex flavicornis, assembly GCA_014825475.1. Taxonomy (NCBI): domain Eukaryota; kingdom Metazoa; phylum Arthropoda; class Insecta; order Hymenoptera; family Formicidae; genus Pseudomyrmex; species Pseudomyrmex flavicornis. Next base: position 21,206 of record QVNW01000440.1, on the reverse strand, counting down.
AAAATTTGTGCAACTTTATATTTCGGATACCAGATGGCGACATATACAAGCGCGTTGAAAGAAAGAAAAAGAAAAAATACAGGAAGTGTGAGTTAGAGAAGGAAAGACAATCAACAAACATAATAGCGACACGCGCAACAAAGTCGCGAAAGAAACCGTCAAAAGTGAAATTTTATTATGTGTAATATGAGTATAAAATGTATATTTTTACTTTTGACAAAATAAAATATATATGTTTGGTAACTGCTGTAACATCGCTTGTAGGCAGGTAGAAGAGATTGTTCTGAATCGAAAAGTAAAGATCCTGTATCACTTTGCAAAATTCGCAATATTTAACGAGATGTTAAAAATCCGCAAATAAGCGTGCATCATAACATAACAATCATGTGCATAATAACAGCTCAGTGTCTCGCGCGTTCACGTCGTAACAACAGTATGGAAGAGCTAACATTACAGCATATAATATACATAATCAAGAGGCACGACAGTGCTTCGCGTCAAGTGTACGCGCAAACGAAGTGTGCCCCGCGCCTCATTTTTACGCAAGTAAAACCGATTGAGAATTTTACACGAGACGTAACGTGAGTAAAAAAACTCGCAAGTCTCACGCTGCGCTCATGTAGGTTTAGGTTAGGTTAGGTAGAAATATATCCTTCTGCATCATTCTATCTTTGTTTTTTATTTAATGAGAAATAAAGATAGAATGATGCAATAGCGCAGATAGTGCGCTCCCCGAACGCAGCCGCTGTGTTGAAAGGCTGAGTTGCGATATTCACTGCCAGTCCCGAAAATTTATAGTACGTGTGACGTGAAGTATAGATTTTTACTTTATAATAACCTATACTGTTATTACGAATATCTCTTTTTCTCATTCAACTAGACATTTCAATCATAATCTGAGTGTTTCAGTAGATTTTTTAATATAGTGTAAATACGTACATAAGCTTAGAAATAATTCTACATACATGAATGTATGGTGAGGTTATAGAAAGAAACTATATAAGAAAAAATTTTTATGCTGAATTTTGACATTCCAAAGAACAAGCGCAGACTATTAGCACAATTAACTTATTTCTGTAGAAGCATTTTGGATTTGATGCAGTAAATACGACACCAAATAAAATATTAGAAACGTCGGATTACAGGTTTCTATAGTCGATATCTAAAACCTCTTAAAATGCTGTTTCATAGCGCTTGCGCAGAAACGCGGCAGCATCTCGTGACTACGTTCAACAGAATCTATATTTCACGTCACACGTGCTATAGATGCCGAATTTATTAGAACTTATATACTAATGTTATTGTTAAGAAATATATATATATATTTTTTTTATTGTATTGAAAAAAGTATTTGTCAAAAAAAAAAAAATATTCCGTAATTATGCATTTTCAGATCACACCTCACTGATTTCGTTGCGCTTTAGATATGATGTAGGGCAAGTCATACTAAGTGATTATTTAAAAACAATTTGTGAGAGACAGCCTTGATTCAGAAGATATGATAATTTAAAGTTTAAGAATTTTAATGCTTTATTCTAGATATTATAAGCTAAAATTACAGCAAAGTTTGTGTATGTCGGATGTGTTAAAGAATGTAAACAAAGGAATGTAAAAGTTATTCATAAGAAATATAATCACAAAAAAATGACCGTTGAAAATTGTCACTAGTTGTAATTTTGTTCGTGTTGTAAGCGTGTAGGCAGAGAGGGGGGAAAGCTTCGCCCTCTCGCAAGGAGAGTGGCTTCGCTTTCTCGCAGAGAGAGTAGCTTCGCCTGCTTCCCTGCTTCCCTTCCCGAAAAAACCACGTATACATTTTTGATATGAAGCGACATTTAATCGGAAGTCGTTATTTAGTTTTTCTTATTTTTTCATTGCATAGGTTCCAAAGTACATGGTTTTTTCGAAGACGAGCAGGGAGAAAAGCGAAGCTACCCTCCCTGTAAGAGGTGAGGCCGAAGCCCCTCCTGCTTACACGCTTACATCACGAACAAAAAGGACATAAACTTAATAGTATTATTCTGAAACTTTAAATTGTCATATCTTCTTAACCAAGGCCGTCCCTCCACAAAATTTTTTTAGATAATTACTCATGACTTGCCCTACAACATATTTAAAGCATATTGAAATCGGTGAGGTATGACTTAAAATGCATATTTAACAAATATTTTACAAAAATATGTAATATCGCGAATAAAAAATACCTTTTTAAAAAAAGGTAAAAAAGGCGCCAAGTACACGCGCAACTCGTATCTTTAGAAAAAGTATTTACTATAAAAATTTTTCTCCACAAAATCTATTCTACAAAAGAAGTGATGTCAATAAGTAGCTCCAAGTAAAATCTTGTACGTTTATACATGTGTGTGTGTGTGTGAGAGAGAGAGAGAGAGAGAGAGAGAGAGAGAGAGAGAGAGAGAGAGAGAGAGAGAGAGAATATATACATTTTATTTTGTCAAAAGTGAAAATATACATTTTATACTCGTATTATACAAAAACTGTCACTTTTGATAGTTTGTTTCACGACTTCGTTGCGCGTGACATTATTGTGTTTTTTTATTCTGTCTTTCTTTTTTTAACTCACTTCTTGTATTATTTCTTTTTCTTTCTTTCAACGCGCTCGTACATGTTGTCATCTGGTTTTCAAACTATGAAGTTGCACAAATTTTGATCAAATAAAAAATTTCTAACATGAATTTTTACAAATTAATAAAGATTCTAAATTTTTACTGTGTTTAGACTTTATCTTTGAATATCTTTAAATAGAAGATACAGATAGAAGAAACACAAACATTTTTTTTCATTTTTTCAATGCGAATCGATTGAGATTGAAAAGATGTCAATCGATTCAGTCTTTACTGAAATATGAATATTTTATTTTTTCACAAATTTCAAATTTATTTATTTTATTTTCGCGTAATAGAGGCACGGAGTGCTTCGCGTCAGTCGTAACTTCATCGCGAGCAACTTCATTGCGCGTAAACTTGGAGTGAGACACTACCGTGCCTCTTGATATTCAGTAGCTTTTTTATTAAAGATGCGATTTTTCTTTACACATTAATTTTATACTACAAAATATGTATGTGTTCCAAAAGTTTAATAAATTAACAGTATTTTATTGACAAAACTTATATAACTGATACACGAGAATTTCGAAATTTATTTGAATTAAAAATGTTAATAGTTTGTGCGCGCGTATAGTGTGCGTATATTGTTAGTTTTTAGTGCAATCGCGCTAAGTTTTTTTGCATTAAATATTTTTTATTACAAAAAACATTTGCATATGAATTTTTGACTTTTTTGCGCAAAACAAGGTCTATTTCACATCTTCCAGTATTTCAAAAGCTAAGTCATAAAAGTACAGTTCCATATAGGTTTCTATGTATATAAGTTTGCTATTTGTTATGCAAAGCGAAGTCCATCTTACGTCAATGAAAGCTTTATTATTATTGTGTAATTTATGTATGATTTCTTACTTAGCGCTAATGTGTTACTTTTACTATGGTTCACTTCTTAAAACAGATTTTGTAGAAAGCAATATTGTAGAAATATGCGTCATAATTGTAATAATGCATGATAATACTGTTTTTAGTACTATTTCTTAGTTGTGTTTGGATTTTAAATTTAAATAAACTAAATAATAAAATAAAATAAAATAAAGAGAGAACACAGCGCGTTCTCACATTTGAACGCGTGTACTTGACGCCTTTTTTTACCTTGTTTTGAAAATTTATAATACATGCATGTTTTCTGATCTAAGATTTTTAATAATAATATAAAATTAAAATGATATAAAATATAATAATGATAATAAATGATATAAAACTGATATAAAACTAAAAGTGATAATTGCTGTCAAATAAATATTCCTTATGAAAGAAATATGTGTATCATATTAAAACAGAAATTTCTTTCATTCTTACTAACCCTAAAGTACGCGTACCCTATCAAGTACAGTGAGATAATTCATTGATTTCGTAACTTGGTGACTTTCACCGGTGATTTACGCAAAAGCTTCATAAGCGGCTTGCCTCAGTTTCGAATTCCGTTCTCTCTTCGTCAATGAGTTCTGCATCGTGCGAACGCAACAGAAAAAGAGAGAGAGAGAAAGAGAGAAGCGTAAAGAGTGGCGGAAAAAACTACGTCAGGGTAGAAAAGAGAGATGAATCCTAGGCAAGGAACATAACACGATTGGAACAACAGAGAGGAGAAACGCAGGAAGGGAGAGAGGAAAAGAGAGAAAAAGAGAGAGAAAGAGATACACGGATAAAGGGGCGGAATGTAGCAAAGGTTATTTGCACCGAGTTGTCTTTTTTCAGTGCTTTTTGTTCGAACAGTTTGTCGAACAGCTCAGCCGGCTGATCTTCGGGATGATGAGCATGAACTACATTCTATATAAAATCCAGGGGCGTTTCAAGCGCCGTAGCACGAATGCGCTTTCACGCGCATCGATCGTTTAACGAGAGTCGTCCTTAAGCGTCTGTGCAAGAAGAGATTTCGGGAACGACTTTCGACGCCCGCAGAAAGAGGATGACCTCCCGAATATCCGGGACTGATCTCCTCCTTCTGTCGAAATTCTTGGAAGATTACACGAGCGCACTATAATCATAATTCGTGGTTCATAATTCCGTGTCAAGAGGCCTGTCGCTTTGTTTAATTTTCGGTACTCTAATGTTTCTTTAATGTAAATGTTTACTTGTTATAACATAACACAAATAAGACAGATTCGAAATACGTGGATACAATATATATTGTATTTTAAAATTGAAAAACTTGAAAATTTAGAAAGATTTATCTATATAAGTATATTTATTGACAGAACTTCAGTCAAATGCGACTCTATAATATGCGAATAATCAGCAATTGCAAGCATTTGTCTCGTCCAATACTGAAGATAAACAATATTTAAGTATTGTCTTATATTGATTGAACTTGTGTAGCGTTGCGTATATTACAGAAGTGCAAACTTATCTGTTTTAGCGTTATGAGTAGAACAAATGAAAGCTAATAATATATACAATACATATAAAAGTAGAAAGACAGATTTTACTACATATAAATAATTAATGATAACACAGGCCTGCGAATTTAAGGTTGAAAAATGTTTGAGAATTGATGGTGGTTTCTTACATAATTTTGTGCGCTGAACACGAAATTGGCCTCAGAAATTGTCTATCACATCAGATTTTTGAGATAAATAGGATAAATGACCAAAAAATGATGATTTTGGCTATATTCAGAAACATATTATAGAGAAAGCAAATTATTGTAAACATTTTTGTTAATGGCTTCTTATAATACTATCTTTCCTTTTTAAAACCTATTTTTATTTTTGAACGTTCGATTTTTTTTTGCCAAGATACACTATTTAGAAATTATGAACTTTGCAAAACATAGGAATATACTTTCTAACAAATTGAATAAACTAAGCACTAGCATAAGTAAACTGAATATATTTTAAAGAGGTTTAAGAGTTGCTAAGTGTAAATCTAGTGTCAGATTTACAAATTCAAAATGGCGGATTTAACATGACGAGTCCTTAAATTTAAATATATATTTAAATTAGTATTGAATACGCCATTTTGAATTTTGTAAATCTGACACTAGAGTTACATTTAGCAACTCTTAAACCTCTTTGAAATATATTTAGTTTACTTATGCTAGTGCTTAGTTCATTCAACTTATTAGAAGGCTATATTCCTATGTTTTGAAAAGTTCATAACTTCTAAATAATGTATCTCGAAAAAAATCGAACGTTCAAAAATAAAAATAGGTTTTAAAGAGGAACGATAGTATTATAAGAAGCCATTAACAAAAATGTTTACAATAATTTGCTTTCTCTGTAATACTTTTATAAATATATCCAAAATCGTCATTTTTAGACCATTTTACCTCATTTATTTTAAAAACCTGACGTAGGCAATTTCTGAGGCCAGATTCGTGTTCAGCGCACAAAATTATACAAGAAAAAACCTTTAGTTCTCAAAAAAACCTTGCAGAAATGTGTAAGTTGCTCAAATTATAATATATCGGTGAAACTTTTATGAACAGAGATCACACTTGTTTGCGGTAACGTCACATGTAGATGTTACCGCAAATATTATGTATACGGCCACGAAATTCTACGTGATAAAAAACATCGACAAATTACCATCGATTAATTAATTAATCATGTCAAGCAATCGATGGTTTTTACTTTGATGCTATATAATACGTGTAATACTATTGTCGACTTGAGATCAATCAGATCTTTTAATGTCTTATCAAAGAAGATTACGATTATCAAACTGCGAACGTTTTGCTGTGTCTTATCGCGTAATTTGAGCTGAACACAATAATCAAATCTTTATACTATGTTTTCCATGTTTATGATCTATCATTTGCAAAACAGTTTTAGCGTATCTTTTTATATTAACGCTGAAATTTAAATTATTGCATTCTCTTTTACTTACACAATTATAAAAATTATATTTTTTATTTCTTAGTCTTTTAATAAGATAAGTATGTTGCAATTTAAAATTTTACATAAAGATTTGTTTATAATAAAAAATTAGTTGTTTTAAAACTTGTGACTTATTAGAAACTTACTAAGTATTTTATTTAATGTAAAACAAAATAATATTGATCCAAGAGAGATCACAGCATATCTATTGTCACAGTTGCTCCAACATATAAATCTTTTTCAGAAGTAAATAAAAGATTTTATTCAAAATATAACTATTTTACCTTGTCATAGTGAAGACATACAAATACTTTATATATGTATGTATGTATATAGGATATGTATATTTATATGTATGTATGTTTATGTGTATAATACACACACACACACACACACACATATACAGTAGTTCCTCGCTAACTGTTCGCATTTTTCTCTCGGTATCTGGTCGGGAGTCATCCCCACCAATTTCTAGAAATGCCTCGCCGAGGCTTTGCACGAATTAGTGGGGATGACTCCGCGGCGGTCAAAAGCCAATCAGAGATAACAACCAGCAATTCTCGGAATAATACCTTCCTCGCTAACTGTCCGCTCACGGAATCGAGAAGCGGACAGTTAGAGAGGAACTACTGTATATGTATATATGTCGCTTATTTTTCTCTTAAATTATCTTTCATCTTTACTCAAGGCAAAGAAGAAAAAGATAACTTCTTTTCGGCGCACATGCACGACACTGTTTACATCAGCGCTAAGTATGTGAAAAACCGCTAATTCTCACGAACAACAGAAGTCGAAAAAAAGAAGGAAAAGGGAAACAGGAAGAGGGAGAGGAAGGGAGAGAAAGAGAGAGAGAGAGAAAAAGTATAAAAAAATATAGTATAATAGATAAGATTCGATAATCTTATCGATATTTACGTGTCTCTCGAAAACAGAGTACACGCGGAATCCGTCTTGATCTTGTCTTGTGTAAAACAGATGACACGTGTATACAGGTGCGAAATCGGTGATTGCGACGCGCCGTCACGGTATCTCGTACGACGCAGTTCCGATCTGTCAATGAGGAAAATTGGCGTAAGAGCGCATGAATGGGCCCCGGCGGTGAATAAAGTGGCCACGCGTTAGTATAGGTTTATGGAAGCAAGCCGGTTTTAGCTACGCTAATAGCATAGTAATGCTGGCTGATCTTTTCGAAATCCCGTAAGAGCATTAACCGCTCGCACGTGAGCAAGTTAAATTGCTATGTTGCGGGTATACCGCGGGTATGTAGCTATCACCTGGCTACAGAGCGCATCAAAAGGAAAAGTGGAGGATTGCTCGACAGATCTGAGACGAGAGATCAACCGTTGGAGAAAAAAATTATTTGCGCTAGCGTCTTCGTGCGATAACGAGATTACGTATATCAAGAGATCTAGCATCAAAACGTGCATCAAAGTCGATGATCCGGTTACCAAAATCCATTAATGCGCGTGCCATTTGATTTTGAGACAGACTGTAATGCGAATTTTCGATAACGTGTTAATAAGGCGTGATCGGTATTCCGTGAGGGCGCGGCGCGTTTAATGTTTGCTGTATAGTAGACAAACGAAAGTTATCTTGCGTGATTGTTAAGCCCGTTCTATATTAAGCGCAAATGCAAGTCGCAGGTCTCGTGGAATTAACTAATCGCATTGATCAAATTAATGACCAACGTGATTGGTCAATTCCACGAGACCTGCGTTTGCATTTTGCGCTTAATGTAGAATGGGCTTTACATGTCGTTTACTTACGAACACAAGAGAGTTTATATTTATTTTATTCTATTTGTTTGTATCTTTCTTGTATACTTTGATAATATATAACTTGATGTAATTTTTTATTATGTAACGACTCATTGTAGAAGTAAATTTAGTAAATTAAACAATTGTTGACTAAGAAAACGCGAAACAATTTTGTAGAAAAATATATCACTAATATTAACACATTCGCATCCGATAATGTCCTACATAATTTCAAAATCTGTAGCTGAGGTCCGGCAATGTAGTTCTACGTCATTTTAAAATCTATGTTTATTTTGTAAAAACATATAAGTGTAGTATGATAAAGCAATATTTGTATATTTTTACATCCATTTAAAGAGCAGAATTTTGCGGCATTTAGGTGTGTGTGAGGTTTTAAAATTGCCGGTTACGATGTGTTAATTATTATAATATTTATTACGTTATCAATGATATGCTTTTTTTTTAAAGAACGACAAGTGTTTAGTCTACGAATTTAGTTACGAGTTTAAAAACTTTTTTTTCAAGATATAAGAAAAAATGTGTATAAATAGAATATAAGTAAAATTCTCGTTGACCGCACGCGTTAATTCTTCCTACAGATTATAAAAATCGTAAAATCTCACGAAGAATTGTGCGATAGTCTAATTACGCATCTCTCAAAAGTGTCGAAACATGCCTGCTCTTAACGTCGCAAAATAATAGCCAGCGACTCTTATCTATTTCCTTGCAATCTCTACATATTCGCATCTCCACACTTTTGAGCGAGAAGGATACATCTTTGATGACAAGAGCGAAGGAAGATCGCGTTGCGAGGCGAAAAAGAAACAAAAGAAGAAGAGCGAGCGAGAAGAGAACTCCCGGTTTCAGTGTATTTTTAGAGACGGACTATACGAGGTAAACGCGCCCGTTGTCACACGGCGCTGCCATCGCGGCTGGCGAGACCGATGTATTCCGATTCGCTATTGGTTCCCCACTACGCGGCTGCAACGACGTCGGTACTGCCCTTGCCACGCCACTCGGGAACGAGTTGACGCGGTTCGACGAAGCACGTTGCTTCTCGCTTTAACCTGCAATGTAGAATTGATCTCCGTCTCTTTCTTTCACTTTCTGCTTACTCTCTCTCATCCACTCCTTCACTCCCACTTTTCCTTCCTTTATCCCCTCCCCACGTGTTATGCGCGCGCTCGCGCGCGCCTTTTCCTTGTCGCGTCGCTTTTAGTTTCGCTTCCGTTCTCTCGCTTCTGCATTTGCTTTTCTCGTATCACTGTGACTGTATCTCTGTCGTTTTGCGACCGCATCGCGCACCTCGTTCCCTCTCTCTGTGCGCCCAACGTCAGCGTCCCTTCCCCGCTGACGGTCGGCAACCGAACGTCCCCCTCGCGCACATAACCCCTCGACCAAGAGAGCGATCCGTAACAACTAAAGTTCTCGTGAAAAGTTGAGCCGGGCGCTCTCCTACGCCCTCCTGTTATAATAGCCGTTCGCGCTGGTCTCACCGACCGTCGTCGTCTCTCGCCTGGTCTACCGTCTCTGTCCATCTGTCCCACATTCCGTGAGAGAGAGACAGAAGAAAGGAGTGAGACGAACTTATACGGATAAAGAGAGGGAACGGGAACGATCGAGAAAGAGAGAGGGAGAGAGAAGAGAGAGAGACAGAAAACAGAGAGATAAAGAGAAAGAGAGAGGGAGAGAGAGAGAGAGAGAAAGAGAGCGAACAAGCGACAGAGAAAGAGTGGAAGAAAGAGCAATCGCGAGAGAGTGAGACGGAACGAGAGAGGAGCCGCGCGCCGTGGACGACGGATTAGGGAATAGAATAGTCATTATCGTGTATACATCCGTATTCTACGAGCTATCGGTCGCGCTCGTTCTCGGTGAGTCGGGTTCGTCTGTGGAGTGCTGAAACGCGCCGTGGAATAGCGCCGGTTTCAGTAGTGTGCGCAATGCCGAAAGATCGAACGACCTAGCCCGTCTCTTTTCTGACATTGGAGCGCGCCGGCAAGTACTACGCGTCCGACTACGGTGTGTGTTAGAGTGCGAGTTCGCGCGGGGGCTTCGTCTGGATTATCGGACTCAAGACGAGGAATATCGACGCGGGAGCAACGGCGCTGGCAATTACGAGTGCTCGCGGGTGAGTAGCGTCCTCTCACTATTTCAGGGATTTCGATATCGTGATCGTTCTCGATTATTGTCATGCCTGGAAGTAATGTAGCTACGGACGAATTGTGTCAGTAATCAAAGATCGATTTTAAAAAAATACCGCCTTTTTTAGGTTTTATTGCATCCTAAATTGATGTCACATATGCAATCAATGTCAAAGTATTCCTAGAGTTTCCACTGTTCTGTTCACGTGAATTGTCTGGCGATTGACCTATATAGATCCACGTGTTCGTAGGAATATTGTTCATCTGTTCATACAACTTGATGCTGTGATCGGTCGACGCTAAATCACTGGAACGCATCTTCGATAGTCAAGAGATTGACTCGACTTTGTCAGTGAATTTTAAAAAGCGTGCGTTTTTTAGTAAACATGATAACATCGGTAGTAGATTTTTTAAGTTTTCCTTTAAAGAAGGTTTTTTATCAACGAAAAAAATAACAAATTTAAAGACTCTTTTGAAAAAGTGACCTAAATTAATTGTTTATTTCCACTTTTTTCTCCATTTGTACTATTATAATGTTTTATTATCAAGATTACAAATTTAGTTTTTTAAATTATCTATCTAATTATAAGCGTGTACACACTTTCTCTGCTCTTTCTGCTAAATAATTACATAAATCATCACATTATAAGTTTATATATATAGCAATCAAGGAGATATGTCATTAGTTACTATTGATTCGTGTCACAAATAAGCAACATTTCATTGATAAAATAACGTGTTTTGTGAAAATGTTTGTTATTGAATCGCAAATATTTTAGAATATTGTCTAATCTCATTAAATATCTACTCGATAAAGAGTATATTACTTGAAAGGCATAAACTCAAAAAACTTGACGTCAGTTATGCGAGGCGCTGTTATAACCAAAATATTCATACATGATAGTCCGCATTTATAAACAGCTAGTGATCTACATTTCGATAAAAAATTTTCACCTTTCTTATTAAGCACATGTGATTAATAACCATTCCCACTGTGCGGATTCTCTCGCGAAACCGAATTCGACCGCGCGTACGCCACGGTTTTTATGATTTCTGCGGATTGCGGATATCCTCTGCGATTACTTCTCGCGGTAAACGAGAAAAAAAAGAGACAGAGAGAATCCCGGCCGAGCGAATCAACCGAATTCGGGCGCTGCGGTGCGCGAATACCTCGAAAACGCCGACATTTAATCGGCGAAGCGTACATGGAAGCTTTCATCCGGCCAAAGAGAGAATGTATAAATTCGTGGGCGAACTTGTTTCGAAATAACCGTGCGAAATTCCGCACAGCGAGGGAAATTTCGCGAGTGACGTGGAAAAAGTGCGCGAACCCCCATGAAATACGTGATATTAACGTTTACGCGTGCTAAAAAAATATAGATATCATATTATTCACTGCAAGACTATAATTGAAGCCAGTATTTAAGATTATTAGCCAACGCGCACAAAATCCATAAACAAATTTTAGACAGAAACATTACACCATCTTCACGTTGCACTATTAATAATTTTGCACCAATCACAATGTTATATTTTTGTGTAAAAAAAAGAGAAATATCAGGTATATAAAGGTAAAGCCAATAAAAATTCCGAATCTTTTTAGCACATATCAAAGCACATCACCAAAATTGAATTGTCTTCGTTCACGACATTTTGTTGCTCGCTTTGCATTTATATAAACATTGCAACTGATAGTTCAAACAAAATATAGTTCAAGCATAATATGGTATTAGAATAATTAAACACGTTATTATAAAGTAATAAATAATGCTTAAGAACATTGTTATTAATATATAAATTAACTTCCTGTAATCAATAGTTGACTTTTGTTTGTCATTAAAATTACAAATGAATAAGAATAATACATGGAACGCATCCACATACATATTTCATGTAGAAGTCTTGCAAAGCAGCTCTTGTTGGTTTTTCGAAACTGCGCGACGGAAGCTCGTCCAGGATCTATTTTATGCTGTACGCGATGTTTGATCCTTCAATAATCTTATCTATGATGTTCGACGGCTGCTGTCAGAGCAGATCTTGCAGCACGCTGCGCCGAGCTTCGACTACTTCCGTTCGCGCCTGCAATTTCGCAGGAAGTTTTGGCTCCGAAACAGTGCGACGTCGTAGCGTGCCGAGAGAGTTGGCCAGCGGGATTTCCATGGAAATAATCTGCTTACGGTAATCTTCTTGGCTTGCCTCCCTCCCGGTTAAGGTCCGCCTTCTACGAGAAGGTCCTTCGTCTTCTCGTCGTCGTCGTCGTCGTCGTCGTCATCATCATCATCATCATCATCATCATCATCATCATCATCATTGTCGTCTATGCTAACGTGTCTTCTACAACTCACAACGGAAGACGTTTTGGATTCTAATTGGTGTCCGATCTTATAATCTAATGCGAAAAGTCTATCGCAGACGCGTCCAAATCAACTCCCAAATGAAACAACGTGTATTATTCAATATGAGACAAATGATAGTGCTTATAGCGACTTTTTATGCAAAAAATGTTTATGCATATTGTTGTGAAAAATGTTACACACGGTGATGAATTAATAAACAAGTGGTGAATCAGATCAAAAAGAGATTACATTGAAAGTTTTGAAGAACTTTTAATTAACGCAGATTCAGTTTATAGTTGAAATTGGAGAGAAACGTTACACATCAAGAAAGATTTGCAAATGTTATTTGTGTGTTTTCTGTTTACATAATAGATAATAAAAGGATAGCTGATTCATGTATGCAATGTTGCTTTTTAGATATATTATATTGCTTAAAAGTATGAAAATATGTGTTAACTGCATGATAGTTACAAAACAATTATAATTATAATTATTAAAAAACAATTATGAATGCAAAGATCTATTGCTACTACACTACATACGTCAAATCGAGACGATCAAACGCATGTTAAGATGTTTTTCGATAAATGTGCAAATATGATATTTCTGCATGTTGGAAAAGACATGACAGAGCAAATTGAGCAAGTACATTTGTAATAAAACTGATTTTGAAGAATGTAATAGTATATTATGTTAAAGATCATTTTTAAAAATGAGCAATACATTTTAAATTTTTAAGTTAAAGTTTTAATGCTACTTCAATGTTGAAAATAATGAGAAAGCCGAATAACAAAGCTAGCAAATATTTACTAAGGTTTCTACAATTGACGAAGTCAAGAACAGATAGAAATCTATACGTAAGAATAGAAAAAATACTTTTTATGTTAAGAAATAATATATTTTTTTGTTTACTGAAAGTTTATGACATAAAGATACATACATATAATATACATTTAAGAATTAAAAGATATATTATTTACATGTACTTCTACTCATAAAATTCAATTACTTATATAATCACTTTCAAGCTGAAAAAGACAAGGAAGCCGAACAACACGTTGGCAAATATTCCTAGGGCTTCTAGAAAATATATATATATGTATACATATACGCATATAAAGAACAGAAGTCAACACATCTAAGAACAAAATTTATCTCTTTACATTAAAAATTAATGCAATTTTTGTTTTTTTACTAACATTTTTATGTCACAGAATCATATAATGCAAATGAATGACAACCTTTATGAATTATAAAAGTGCGAATTTACGTTAATCTTAAACTTATAAAATAACTTGCGTTTATTGTCGAGATACATTAAACATATATCGACTAAAAAGCTCCGCCCTTTAAGAAGAATTTTCAGAGAACTCCGCCATAACTCTCGTTCCCGATTTGCTGCCACGAATTCAATCTCGACTCCGGCATCGAAGCATCAAGTCTCCCGGAATCCTTAGTAGATGTTATCACGTGCGAACGGGTCCCAATGTCGCGCCATGCTTTCGACGGGAGGATTGACGTGGCTACTATAGAACCGTGAACGTCGAAAAACCGAAGGGAACAAAATATTCTCGAAATTGGCTCCGAGGAATCAGTAAGTTTCACCGTAAGGGCAGAACATAATGGAGCACGAAGCGAAATAGAAACGAGAGGAAGGAGGGAGACACGATGGAAACGAAAGAAGGCTCATCCCCGTCGGGCGGCGGGGTGCAACCATTGGCATGTCCTTTTTTGCCGGCTGAGAATAAAGACTAACTATCGGAGAACAAGCCTTCCCCCCCAGCGGAGATATATCTTCGTGTATACTTCTCGTAGAATTTCTACGGGAATTAAGTTTTACGCTCAATGAACGCGCAACAAACACCGTATACTCGGGGCTAAGATTGTATTCAATGCGACTCCTCGATAGAAAGACGCTTCCTCATGCACGACTCGGTGCGCATGGTTATGTACACGCCCGCTTCTTGACAGAGCGGGTATTCGACTACAATCCAGGGTGAAAGTGCACGATGCCGCGAGATGTAAAGCCATATTCCCGTGAAAAAGTCAGGCTCAATACTGAGTCAATTATTTTATAGAAAGGCTGCACGAACTTGTTACAGCTGCAAGTGCCTGATGTCTCTCTTGTTAGGTATCTAATTAAATTACGATAATAATTTTATTATTTGATATTGACAAGATATCTTATGTTCTTTGTACATTAAATGCGCTAGAAATGGCGAATTGTGTAGTGGCAAATTGTATTCAATTTGTTGCATATTTCTTGAATGTTAAAGAGTGACCCTAAAAATCGCCCGTTTTGGGATCCTCAAATTTTTAACCAAATAGTGTGCTAAATGATAGCTTATGATGAGACATTGATTGCAGAACAATTTTAGATTGAGCCTACTTTTTGTTGCGGAGATACGCGAGGTCAAAGTTACTTAGTTGAGTGAGAAAATAGTATCGGTATCGTGAGATTCGTCACAAATAAATCAAAACTGTCTATCGGAACTCACTAATTTTAATGGGACAACTTCATACACTTGTAAAATTATGACAAATAATCGACATATATTTTTTTTATATCAGAAGTGCACTCTAAAGTAACAACCTCTCAGATGTGAAAAGAGATTTTCACGTTTCAATTAGAATTCATATACATTCTGCGTGATTGAATAGATAAAATGAATTTAAAAGGTTTTTAAAGTCGCTGATTAAAAAAAATCCGAATAAACGAATAGAGTCGTGAAAATCTGAGAGGTTGTCTTTAGAAGTGCACTCTTTAGAGTGCACTTCTGATATAAAAAACATACATATGTCGATTATATGTTATAATTTTACAAGTGTGCAAAGTTGTCCCAGCAAAATTAGTAAGTTCCGATAGACAGTTTTGATTTATTTGTGACATATGTTACGATATCGATACTATTTTCTTACTCAACTTAATAACTTTGATCTCGCGTATCTCCGAAACGAAAAGAAGGCTCAATCTAAAATGAATTTTTGCGATCAATGTCTCATCATAAGCTATCATTTAGCACACTATTTGGTTCAAATTTGAGGACTTCAAAACGGGCAAAAGTGACCCCTTTTTAAGATCACTTTTTCATATCACTATCTCTGAGATACGCGCGTAT
This sequence comes from Pseudomyrmex flavicornis, assembly GCA_014825475.1. Taxonomy (NCBI): domain Eukaryota; kingdom Metazoa; phylum Arthropoda; class Insecta; order Hymenoptera; family Formicidae; genus Pseudomyrmex; species Pseudomyrmex flavicornis. Next base: position 5,417 of record QVNW01000440.1, on the reverse strand, counting down.
GTATCAAAAAAACCGTTATATTGAGAATGCTACGTCACGAAGCTGCTAGTAAAGAGAAATGAAATATACTTAATGCGTAGAGAGATTACTACACGAAAGCATGTATGCGCATTTGAACGAAAGCACACAAAGTTCAATCTTGAAAAATCGTTCATGAAGTCGGTTAATGCCTCGCTCGTTTCACAAGTACCTTCTGGCTTTCTTCGCGAGCTTCGTACACAGCTGCACTTGACGTTACGCACGTACGTATACGCTCATTGTAGAACTACGGGGGCGAGCCTTTCAGGAACAATGCGGTTGTGTGCAAATACTCCTGGAAACAATGTGACCGCGACTTAACTTTCTAGGATAGCAGTGTGTCATTCTTCGTGTACTACCGGAGTGTACCGAAGCCGTAAACTGCTACCTAATGCAGAAACGACGTTGCATCCCTTGATACGATGAATCCGGATGCTGCGACTTGTTTTCGATGTGTGTATGTGCGCGGGTGTATACGTGCGTGCGCGTCACTTGTCGCAAACATTTCTTTGGGTTATAATTTTATCGCAGTGTGCGCGCTAATAACAAGAAAAAACTATTAAAACTTTGCATTTCAACTGCATTTCGGCATAACAACATTACAATTTTATATATATTATTATATTAGGTACTTATATTACTTTTATATTACTTATATTACTTATATTCTTATTGTTATATTACTATCTGATTATAGTGTTTGTTTGTATAAATGCAATAAATAAATAACAAATTACATTATTAGCGTAATCACATATTTATAAGTGCCAAACCCAACTTTTGATTGTCTAAAACTGATTTATTAATAACAAAATTTGAAAGAACTTTTCGCAGAGTTATTTTCGGATAAAATCTACAGAAAATTTCAAAACGAATTTAAGACCCAACATAATAATTCATATTCACGCACGTGCACTCTATTCGCTCAACTGATCCGCACAGATATGATGTGCTGGACGTTAGTAAATCGAATTCTTTGACAATAAGAGTGAACACCTCATTGTTTCTGTCTCTCTTTCTCACATGCAGCATATACATGGGACGTAATAATGATTTAATAGTCATTAAAGACGGCATGCCAGTATATATCTGTCTATTGGTAACGCAAAGTGTTTGCACTAGAACTATCGAAGAGCGCGAGTGGGGGTGACTCGTTGCAGCGGGAGATCGATTCGTGAACAGGGGGATTTGAGCGAGAGTGCGCGGGGGTGTAAAAGGCACCTTCGCTATCTTTCTCTAGTCCTATCGTTTCACTCGGATCTCTGCAGGGTCGTAGACTATTCGAGTGTCCTCGAGGGCCAATCGAGTGGCGGCCCTGGACATTTTGTCCACACTTGGCGGTCTGTAACAAGTGCATTGTCCCGTGCACCAAAGTGCACAAAGATAAAGAGACTTCTGGCTGCCGTAACAAGAGGACTATTCAGTGCTCGGTTTTGCTCATTTTCTCTCTTTCTCTCTCTCTTTCACTTTTTTTCTTTCTCATTTTTTTCTTACTATCTTTCTCGTGTTCCTTTTTGTAATTTTTTTTCTCGGTTTTGATATCAAAAGTGCAGACAAACGTGTCGACAATATATCGTAATATTTCGAAAAAATAGTTAAAATATTCTATGGTAAAAATCTAAATATTTATAAATATTAAAACTTTTGTAATTTTTTATCGCGATAAATTCATTTTTCTTTCATAATGATACTAAAGAAAAATTCTGTGTTATTGGAATAACAAAAATGAATAGAAAGGTTAATATCGCCCCATGATAGTGCGCGGAAGTATCACAATACGGGCATCGTTAAAAAGATTTTAAAAGTGTGACAGTTGTTTTCAACGCTTTTCTACTCATGTTGGGTGGCGTGTAACAAGTGCTTTTTGTGGCCGATGCGAGACGCGTAAGTGCACAAAAGTAGTGATGTGTGCCTGACTGATTTCAGGAGGACCCGGGAGAATACCTTGCCTTTTCTTCGTGTTTCGCCCTTCCTTTCATAACGAACAAAATTTTAATATAGTCGAGAAAAGAGCGGCGTCACGGGGTAGTATATACTCTATGGATTCTTTTTCAGCGGGTAGCAGCTTCATTCTGGTTCCAAATCCAAAGATTGGAGAAAGTTTCCGCACAAGCATAATGAGACATAATATTAGAAACGTAATACGGTGAGAGCCGAATTTTTATTGCGATGTTAAGTATTAATAATTTTATCGAGCGATATAACATCTCTATGAAAACATTTTACATTCATTAAAAACAAGAATAATATGTCGCATCATTCTATTTCAGGACATAAATCGTGATATATGTTGCATCCATATTCATATGCTCAAGAAGTAAAGTATTTTTTAAGTTATTATTATTATTATTTTAATTTGTAAGTCTGATAGTTCTTTTATTCAATTATATATTTCGATTATTTACGCGAGAAACCACGATTATGTATCTATATATTTAAGTTGTTAGTACTATATATATATATTATAAGTTGCGCTCTCTCTTTCTCTCTCTCGTATATAGTATTTTATACACTCTCTATCAGTAGTTAAATTGCAGCGTATAACGAGAACTTGAATAGTAATATAAATTTCAATTGCAGACACAACAGGATGCAATGTACATACGTACATACATACACGCGAAAGTGAGTGTGTTTCATCTATATTTGCGCGAAAAGACTCGCGCTGCAGTAGCTCTGTTAGTATTCTGAAGAGGCCTCTCGTATAGCGTGGTTCTATTCAGTGAAATCTAGTTTCAATATAGCGCGCAGTTAAGAGAGGACACTGAACAATACATTATTAAAGACGGGTTTGCTGGTGTAAGATTTCATTTTGGAAACACAGACGAATCGTCGAATCAGCCCGTCTATGCCAACGGCTAACAAGTCATAAGTAGAAATCTTTTCACGTGAATGTAAGACTTTTATATCTGAGATATTGAAAATTTCAACTTTAATTCATTCCAGTTTAATCTACCTCTCGCGGAGCTTTATGTAAAATTCAACGCGCTCCGAAAATGAAATTTAATTTATCTGTACCAAGCGATGATTGATAGAATTTAAGGAAGGACTTGATATAAGTAAATTATATCTATGGATATATTTACACTAAATGCGATTAGGTACATAGAAGTCGACAGCTAATAAAGATTAAACCCAAGTCAAGTGTCCTACATCTTGCATGCAATAAAAATGATTATCTCTCAGAGACACACATTCGCGTCATGACGCGACGTTGTCGTCATCCGATTGTTTTTTTTGTACTATGGACGTTAAGTACTTACCGATTAGCATCCCTTAATCCGAGACATATGGACGGCGACGTTCAGGAGACAGGAAACAATACGTGTTCTGTCGTTGTTCGGTTATATCGCAGATGTGCAGCGCGTAGATGTAATAAACGTGGTGGCAAACAAATTAACAAGTCGCCACCGAAGGAGAAGATCGTTCGTGATGGCGCGAAGGAAGGAGCGAAGCGTTGTTTCTGACTTTGTAATCGGAGAGGATAAAACGCGACTTAAGTCAACCGGCTAAGAACGCAACGGAAAGTCGCAGCAGGCGTATTGTGCGTCTTCAGGATCTTCCGACAGCCGTTGTTCGCCGTGTTCTCGATTTTCGCCGATGATGCATTTTCAGAATTAGATTTCTGACCCGCTCTTGATAGGAGGAGTTCTCAAGAGTGTATCTTTCTGGAGTCCTGTTGCACCTTTATCGGATTATCGTCTGCTGCACACATTTGCTGCAATCGTATTGTTCTTACATCTGTCCTGAGTGATGACAATCAATTTGTGTTGATTTAAAACATCGACGGCCTCGATTAAGGTGAAAAAAAACGACGCATAGGTATACATAATTGATAAAAACATGAAATTGTCTATTTTGAAATGAAGTCTACAAGGTCAAATTCTTCTGTTTTGATAACAACAGAATATGAACAAAACAGAATATACAAAACTAAAATAAAAATCTACGATAACTACCGGGTTTTTGTTTTAAATGCACTTTGTGCACTTTTATCAAAAATAACATTTTCTAAAACAAAAGCACAATTTGAATCTTTTGCATTTTTTATAATACATTATAAGCAGTTTGGTTTTTTATTTTGTACTTTTTTTTATTTTTCTAATCACACTGCAAAAATAATTGTTTTTAACAACCTCAATGATTTTGATTGTCGATTAGAAAAAAACTTGTATTTTTGCAAACTTAGTTTTAAATAATTTTTCTTGTTTCTTTTCAGCCAAAACGTCTCTTAGACGTTGAAAACATTTTAAAGGTCCCGCAGCCGGGAAATAGTCGTGCTGGGGGCCGAGGGGGTGCTGATGTGGCCGAATAGCCTCGGAGGTACTTCCGGCTGCAGCGGAGGAGCCGGTGCTACCGAACTCGGGGGCCTCGCCGCTTCCACCACCTCGGCCTCCGAGCTTTTTGGGCCCGCGGCGTTCGGCGCGTCCGCCGCGGGACCCTACGGCGCTCTCAAGACAAATCCGTATGTAAGCGCACTCGGTATGCCACCAATCGAAGCGTTACATTCTACTATTGGCTATCCCGGTTGCACACCTGCCGGTGAGTCTTACTACTGTGAGTGCCCATCATATTGTTTTATTAGTTTTAGTAACAAACGAAGTTGGGAGCAATTTTTTAAACACACACACACACACACACACACAAAATCCTTTCTAAATTTGAAAACACCTTACATTTTACAGGTAAACAATTGCATAACAGCAATTTGTGCATGTTTTTGGTTTGAATACATTGTAAGACGTTTTAAATGATGATAAACATTGTTATCTAGAACGAAGAAGAAAAGAATCATTTCGCATCAAAGCGCTCACAGTTGAATTTCGCGCGCTGGTTTATTGTTTGTCTATTATTACTTGTTTTGTCATGTCGTGTTTGTCATTTTTGATAATTGTTGTAACTTTTAAAATGTTTACGGAGTCTGAAATCAACCTACGATTCAAATAATACTACTTTTACAGAAACTGTAATTGACTACACTCACGACCTACTCCAATAGGCAAATTGTGAAAATATTGCATAAAAATGACATCATGAATTAATGAAACTATGCAATGATTGCATTAACAATAAGATAATACGCCTTAACGCAACAGTATTGTCAGCATAAAATTTTGTAAATAATACAAAATATAATGTGCATACATTAATGTGCAATATTTTATGTGTATTTCTATAAACATATACATGAAGTAATTTGATTTCTTCATGTGCAATTTCAACATTTCTACATGTTTTAAACATCTAGAAATGTTGAAATTGCACATAGCTGAAAGGTTTTTTCCTAATTATTGAACAATTCCTTTTTGAATTTAATTTTGCAAATATACTGCTAACATGATTTGCTATATCGTTAGTGTTTTGCCGAAATAGTATTTGAAAATTAATTTTGCAAACAA
>QVNW01000439.1:0-41451 GCA_014825475.1 Pseudomyrmex flavicornis | reverse complement strand
CGTATAATAGGCACGGTGTGCTCGCGCAGTTCGAGCGCCACTTCGTTGCGCCTGAACTTGGCGCGAGGCACTACCGTGCCTCTTGATCGACATTGTTGCCATAAAATTTCGTTATAAAATGAACCAAAATTTTGCGCAAATTATATATATTTATAGAATATATTCTAGAAATTGATATTGCAATTAAAATGCAGCCCATTTGAGTCACCTATGTATAAATATAAACTTAAGCCGCTACTCTCATTGTGTTCTCTTTTCTCATATACATGTTATGGCATAATTCATCGTGTAATATTAATTTTTGTATCTCGATTACGTGAGATTGAGCACGAATGTTGATTAATAAAAAAAAGATACGGTCGTTAGTCATGTGTATTTGTAAGTTGTGTAAAAAGATATCTTATCGTTTAAAGTGCTTTATTGATGATGCACTCGATCATCGAACAATATCTCGGTTAAATGCTTTTAAAATAGATATAGATACAATCTCTGATTGATTGATTATTAAGATATGTAACAAATTATTTTAAAAAATAATAACGCATTATTCGCTTCTCTTGCAAGAAAGAGAGAGAGAGAGAGAGAGAGAAAGAACTGCCTTCAGTAGACTTCTCTCCATTACGAAGATTGCGGTCGTTCTTTCGCGATCTGAAATCAACGGCCATATCGGCGTTGCAAAAGCGAATGTATCCGCGAGCGTATCGGCACGTATGGCAGCCAGTAAAACGTTTTACGAGTATCCAGTGAAAATTAATCGAAGTCGATACACACGCGCTCCCCGCAATGTTGCTACAAAAGCTCAACGAAGGGACAACGAAAGAAAGAGAGAGAAGAAAGAGAAAGAGAGAAGAGAATAGTCCGTGTGAAGCACGGATGAGAGGTTCGAGATAGCGAGGGGACCCGGTACATATCCACGAGCGGATCGTAAAAGGGGTGACTTCACCTGCCTGTGCGATACGATAGATCACCGCGCTGGTAAAATTTCGGGAAGCGCCTGTGTACGGTTGCTACGGAAACACGCGAGTACGTCTGTATGCCGCGCGAAGGATTCGTCGCGGAAACCGTCCGCGACAATAATCCCCGTAGCTCATCCCGAGGATCATGGGATATGATTGACGCCGAGCGAGAAACGTGTTCATAAATACAAATGAATGTCTACAACGGAATAAACAAATTCGCTTTTTTCGCATTGCGAAACAACACAGACGGATTAGAACATCATGACAGAGCTTTCAATCGCCGTGACAGACGTGATAGGTTGCATGAATATGATAGGCAATAGATTAAGGTTTTTGTTTCAATAGCGTTCGATTACACATCATAGAAAACCAAGCCCGTGCGCGTGGCTAGTTACCACACGGTAACACGATCGCGTTACTCCTCCGCGGTTACCTGGGACAATATACACAGAGGAGAGAGTTGGCAATCTATAACTGATATATGTACATGTATTTCTTGCTACATATCAGCGTGTCCGCCCATTTCCTATAGAATTTGCTAATAAATAATTGAAGTTACTAATGAATAAAGACTAACCTGACGAACAAACTTCTTGTATCAAAATTTAACTTGTACTTTCTCTTCAGCAAACAGCAGGCGTATATTATGTAATGTTATTTAATTTATCGATATAAGAGGCTGATTTTAGCAAAATGTATCTATCTATAATAAAAGAAATAGCAACATATAGGTACTTAGTGCGAGATAAGAAAAAGGAAGTTTTATCGCGGCAATATACACATGCTGGCTATAAACGGCTATGGAGCGTGAAAACTCTTGGCTCCGAAGCCAATGTTCTTTCTCCTTGAGCTAGTTGGTGGCTGCCTGCGGACGTTGCACCGATCCACCGGTGTTAAACAGCGGTATAACATTGCAGGTAAACGTCACGCACGTGCTTAAACATCGTTTGTTAATTCTCGATACCGCATTTCTATACGCTGCTGCTGCAATATTTTATACAAATGTTTTTCTTTATAACCCCACGTGTGTTACACACGAAAATTCTTAATGTATCCGAAAACCAGTTTCGAAATTTTAAAGGGACACGTGTTCACATTATTATACTTGTCTTTTGATCTTCGCGAATTGCTAATAAACTTAAATTTGCAGACGTGTGTGTAAAATAATAAAAAAAGTTTTCATTACTCGTAATTGTGCAAAGCTTTATCAATTGATATGTACTATCAGCAAAATTACACGGTTGTGTAATTGCAGATGAACATAATCGTTTACATAATAACGGGCTAACAGAGCTTCGACCGAGGTCAATCGTATCATTTATTAGGAAACTTCCAAGAATTTCTGCGTGGTTCTCTTAATTTTCACGCAGTAATAATTATCTAATCCAAATTTGCAGAAATGTCTCACTTATGTATTACCGTGTATCGTTCCTATACTTCTCTCACAGCTTCGATTTTATGTTAATTAATATTATAAAAATATCCAACTTGGATTTATAAGGTCAGTGGATGTACATGCACTTATATTTTCAAACGTTTCAATTAATTTAAAAAAAAACATGTAACATTTAAATGTTTCTATGTGTATTAACTTACATGTTCAAAGATATGTGTCCGACAAAATATAAAAATGTTTTGTGTAAATTTTCAATAAGTAAGTAATAATTTTCATCCGATAAATCTCAGAAACTTATATTTCAGTTTGCAAATATTGACTCCGTAGTTCCATCACAAACGGCTAATGATAATCTATCTTGTAACGTAATGTATACTTGACACGACAATAATCAAGAAGTGTTTTATATAAGCACGCTTGTTTTTTTTTTGACCGATTTAGCGCTTAACAAGGAAGTTATTACTACCGATCATGAAACGCGCACGCTGCGATCTGACATTTTCACAGCCTTTCACCAAGTCGTTCCTAACATAACAGCCACTGCGTATAGCTACCGTCAAAGAAGCAGAAATGTCCGTTTAGAATGGAGCCCAAGGACCCTGTTTCGACGTTTGCTTGCACAATATCTCGCGTCGTTTTACTGTGCCGGTCAATAATCTATCGTGACGGCATGGCTAATCGCGCGCTTCGCCGTTACATCTGTACAGAGAGAATGAGACGCCTTTAAAAAGAGAACGAACTAGAAGTATCGAGATCGTTGACGTTTGAACGCGAGTACTATCTTAGCCTCGCAATTCTCGTGACACATACGTCACGAAGTAATAGTCAACAATACATGTCACGTGTAATGAAAGATTTTATAATTTTGTCTTTGACATCACGAAACAAAAATATTTTAACAGAAGTAAAAAGAAATATTAATTGATAATTATTTAATAGTTTATCAAAATAAACTTCACACTTTTAACATAATAAAAAAAATCCTTGTAAATAAAAAAAAAGTTAACGAGACATTTTTTTAAATTCTTATAAATTAAAACTTTATAAATTAAAGCTTTATTTATGTAAAATATAAACTCTTTTCAATTGATGATAAATTTATACCGAGACGTCAAAGTAAAAGAAAACATATTTATTTGTCGCTCATTATCTGAAAGAATATTGTCATAAAAAATTCGTGAAACAGTCTAATAGAAGATAATACAATTCTGAATATTCACTTTTCAAAAATAAAGGTGAATGATTTTACATGCACGTGTGTGCCCACTACGTGCGATGAAAGGAAGAACGCAATTTGGCAACAATTCGGCCAACTGGCTATCAGGCCCGGAAACCGCAGCAGCTGCGGCAATTCCGTGCGCAATGTGCACAGCTAAATCTTCTCAAACCGATAGTTCCGTAGCTCTTATAAAACAATACGTGATAAAAAGCGAAGAGTTTGCTTATCGTATGAGATTAAATCTGATGAAAATCTAACCGCACTAACTACATAAGAGATTTATTAAGATAAAGTGGGAGAAGATAACTGTTGCATCTCTTCTTCCTTTATCTTTTTTTGATGCAAATGAAATACACCTTTCGCTCATTAACTTTTTTGACGGCATCAGATACAATATCTTCAGAAGAAAAAAGAAATGTTAAGAAACAATTTAATTTTTGTGTATGCAAGAACGTATTATCCTAATTTCTTTTTCCTCTAACTATCAATTTTGCTAAAAATGCTATTTTTATAAAAAACTTCCCGTAATATACGGAACCTGTAATCCTTGCTTAAAAAACAAAAATAGTCGCATATAAGGCGCGATTTAACTTTACACGACATTCGTGTCCCGGAGAAGAGCTTCCCCAAACTGCGCCTCTCTCTCTCTCTCTCTCTCTCTCTCTCTCTCATAGTTTCTCTCGAGCACTCGATGAACCGGTGAATCCGCGAAAGAGGGAAGGAGAATCATCCCCCGTTAATGCCGAAGTAATGACTGGGGTGGCAACGTTGAAGGACCCTCGACGATCCGCCATTGCCAGCACTGCCTCCTGCTTGTCCTCCCGTTCCTATTTCTCCTTCCCTCATTCGCCCTCCGCCTCGTTCGCTCTTGGGTGTCCTCGCCGGCTTGCATCCCCTCGCTGCTTCCATTAACAACGGGGTTGGACGACACGCGTGTTCCGCGCAGCACTGTCAATCATGGTCAGCGGGAGGTAGAACGATCAGCCCGGCAGCGTCAAAAACTAAACTCACCGACCTCGAAAAGGCGACCCCATTTGCATGACGATTTTCGCTCGAGTTCTTTTCCATCGCCTGCGGCACCGGTTGACGATGCGAAGCGATTACGTATATTTCTCTTCCGGGAGACACCTTTCCGCTCAACATAAATAACCGGCTTCAACGGTTCCTACGATATTTAACCAGTTCACGTTGTCGCCGGTCGGAATTGCGTGAAAATCGCATTACTACCGTGAAAACGGACCATAGCCGTATTGTACGGCAACCGTCATTCTCATGTAACAACGTGTTTTGTGCACCAAAACTGTCACAATAGGTACAGCAGTTGAACTTCTCAGTGATGAGCAGTAAATTCTTCTTTCTATTGTGTAAATACATTTTTCTCTCTAAAGATGATTTTTTTCATTTCGTGCTGACATTAGATTCAAACTCGCGATAAGTTACATAAGACGTTTCAAAGAAACGATTAAACGCCACTGTAACGGAACGTATTTCGGTAATGGGGTAGCTCGGTCGCGCACGAAGAGATTAATCGTAAAAGAAATTGAGCGAGACAAGGGGTAAAAAACTCACGCACAAGCAGATACGACGGTTTCGTAAACTATATGGCACCTTGTCACGAGAGCGCAGTATTTTTACGTAAACCTTGTATTTAGCAAAAATCTCATATCTAACGATATCGATCCAACGACGCCAACCAGTAAAAATTTGTTGACATGTGAATGGCTTGTAATTATCAGTTACCCATATCGTAATAGCGTTCTTACGAAGATGAGATGGAATCATCGATCGATGATGGCGCAGAAACTGGGAATGGGATACCAATGGCAAGGTTATTCGACGGTATAGGTTACTCGAAGACTTAAATTTAGAGGATTATGAAAACGGCAGATGGACGAAACCCAGTTAATTGGCAATAGTGGAACTGAAGGTCTTCCGGTATATTTCATCATTAGTAATAGCAGTTCTTGAAACCCAACACACATGTAACATGTTTTAACTAATAATTAAGAACGAGAACTGCTAAATAAATAAAATCAATCATTTGTTATTATTCGATAAAATATAGTGTCAACTTTATATGCAAAAAATAATTGCATTAAATATTCCAATAAACAGGATTTCTGAAAACTTTTGTTATGTATACGATGTATATATATATATATATATATAGATATAAATTTGCTAGAATTTGTTATTCTAATCACACGACAGAAATAAAGAAAAATTCTCTTTTGAGTCATTTTCAATTTTAAACATCATCATACATTTACTACCTTTGGAGATTTTCTCGCTGTAATGTGAGGATCACCCTATATATAATATGTTACCTTGATGTTTCGAAAGTATCCTCGATCCTTCACCCTCTCTCCTCCTGTCACTTTTAAATTCACCTACGGGCATCAATCTCGAGGGACGTCGACGGCTTCCGCGGCATCGTCTTTGACGGTGATTCCACCTCGAATCTTTTTTCGCAAAAAGTGGAAACGAGGGAGCGTCCCGGTAAGTCATGTATACCTTCATATCTGCTACCGTGCTCGTCTCTCCGTACTGCATTACTCTTCCTTCCTTTCTTATGCACGTAACATAAGAGATAACATGTAAGAATAGCCCGATGACAGTAATGCGGATGCCAAGTCGTCGACTTTTCACAACCGCGCGCTTTACTCTGATGAATGATGGTTATAAAAAAAACAAGCGCCGAAGAATTTCGAAGTGTACGTTCGCAATCGACGATATTTATACGCACGGAAACGTCACGTCGCCTTTACGTCTCGTTTAGTTTCGAACTCGAATGGCAAATGAATATATATCGTGAAGGAAATCCAGCTTTGTTCGAGGAATCGAACGCAGATGTTCGCCGGTCTCTCAAATTTATCGACAAACGCGAGCTGCCGACAAACAGCACGCATCACGCAGGGGAAGGAGGACACTTCAATTTTCTACGAAGCGTTTTCACGAGGCTTCTGTATCGAGTCACGTGCTCGATCGTGTCAAATTGGAGGGTGATTCCACACACAACGAAAGAGCCGTCACACAAGAGCGGGTTACATATAGAACGGTTGCGGGAGTGACGTACGACACTTGTGGTAGTATAAAACGTTCTGAATCGACGTAGCCAGCACGTGAAACGTATAATTTCGGGCAATAATTCCTGGCCACGGACGATTTGAGGCGAATCGGCGCGTGCTTCCGGATGGCCAAGTCTCCCTCGATCCACCGGTTGTACCAACACCATCACGGCCGGTGTACTGTATCGCACCGCGGGCGGAGACATCGAGAAAAAAAGGACCATCCATAAAATTGAATCGATCGGCTAAATCACCGCCGAGGATTCCACCGAGGTATCACCGATAAAGAACGACGTAACATCGTGGATTTCGCTCCAAGTGTATTATTTCGCTTCTTGAAATCGATGCTGCTCTGGCCTTACTTTGTCACACGTCGCATAAAGGCATAAGACCATTTTTTTAAAACGTGGTTATCTTACGCACGTCGGTGGAAAAGGAACTACGACAATAGAACAGTCAGTGTTTTATTATGTCTTTGAAAGTCATTCAGTTAAAAATGTGCCCGAACTCATCGCGACAATATGCAACTTCTCTTCGTTTCTTGAAATCTATGATAGATCGCCCAGAGTTTGTAAACAGGAATGTTTTTCGAAATCTCTCGATTACAAGTGCGAATCGCATTTTTCCAATTGTTCGGACTGTTTTCCTGTCAAAAGGAATTCCGATGATGATAACGGCCGTTAGTGCAGCCGGCAAAAAGCCTCGTTTTGCATTCCCAGACGGCGGAATAGCTTTTCAATCTCGGAGAGCTTTTTTTTTGGTGAAAGAACTCCGATGAAAAATCGTGGGCGCAACGATGATCGATGCGTTCGCCGATAAAAGGAGAAAGAGAAAGAGAGTTAGCAAGAAAAGAGCCTGTATATTTCCGATGCGTTATCGGGGCAGGATGGACGGACGGATCTACATCAGGGTAATCACGGCTATACGTCATACGGAGCTTCACCCTCCGATGGAACATTTCTCGTGGGGGGGCGTGAGCAAAAATCACGAATAGTAAATTAGACGTCCGCCCCCGTAGGCGCAGGCGTGCTCTCCCATTTGTCAAGAGAAACAAGAAGAACCGGTGGATTTTTCCCTCATAAACTTGTTGAAGCCTGCATTTCATCGCGAAATTAAATAACATATAGTCATCAAATTAAATAACATATCGAAAGCTTATAGAACGCGAAATAAGCTATGTTATATAATTGATGTACATTGCATACAATTGCAATCAGTCACCTTCGTAAAACTTGATTCGATGTAAGATCCTTCAATAAAAGATTGTGTGGAACTGCGTCGTTACTTTATTGAGTGGCAAGGTAAGATCAAAAGACGTAGTAGTTCGTATTACAACTCCGTGCCATTGATGGGATCAGTTCTTGCCTACGCAGAATTTCTTTCAGCGTGTTTCAAAATAAAAGCAAGATAAAAAAACATAATGGCCCAAGCAGCGCGCTCTTTCATTCCAAGCCGGGAGGCGAACTAGTTTTCGCTGCGCAGTTTGACCTATATATGTGCGTGTGTGCGAATTTGCCGGAAGGTCGAGCGGAGCATCATCTCGGTCTTTGTCTAACAACAGGATTGTATGTAAATGCCCGTGTGAGTGTGTGCGTGTGCGCGTGAGTATGGGTGCCGAAGTGTAATAGGGGCCCTCAGAAGGAGAGACCTTGGGCCCCGCATGCCTGACTGCCTGCTTCCCAGCTGTCGCTCGTACACAACAAGAGGATCCTGTGTTTCTACTTTCCCCCTTGCGAATTATCGCGACCTTGAGGCCACCAGAAACGGCACGTGCGGACTTCCGAAGGACGCGACACGTTCGTGTGCAATTTAACGCACTTAATCTACAAATCCATGAAATTTTGGATAATTAAAATCAATAGAAACACATTCATTAACGACGCATGAAGTTGCGAAAAAAAAAATTTCTACGATTGTGTAATCTCAAAATTTCATGAAAATATACAGAGTTCGAGAAACCTATTTTTGAACAAAGCAAAGAAAGAAAGAGGTATTGCGTTTACACGCAGTGACTCTTCGTGTGGAGCACAAAAAAAAAAAATTCATCCCGCATTCGACCATGTACAGTTTGTGTTGAGAAGTCAATTCGTACGAATAGCCGGCATTGTTGTGTATCATTGGGATCGCTTTTTTAAGCATCCTTGACTGTCAGTCTTAATACGTTCACCGCGCGCGAATTCTAAACGCGCAATACGCGCGTCGCCCGCTACTTTCTTACTGAAGGTCAGCATCGCTCGGCGAAGTTGATGAAGATTTCGGTGCTCGGGAAAAGATTCTCGATCTCGCTTGAAATTCATGGAATTCCATTCCAATCATAGCTATCGATCTGATGCATCGTAATCCTTACACACACGGCTATTAAGCATAAACAGCTGTAATCCAGTACAACGACAGTGACCTTTCGATGCCAAATGCACACGTCTCTCATCTGAATTTTTAATTCCGCTGACGACTTGATAAACAATTTCAGTCATCGATTTTATGAGACATAATTTTACAAACTGATGTTTACAATTGCCAATGAGATGAAAACAAGTCAAGAAAAATAAAAATATATACTATAAATACATATGTGTAGAAAATAAAATAAAAAGCAAATTTCTTATACCTTTAAATCCTTTTGTAAGATGGATCAATGATAAAGACAGAGAAAGACATAAGCGAAGGAAGATGAATCAAGCGTCAAGATAATGCAGACCGTTGTCAAATAAATATCTTAACAAAATCGTCGTTCCACGACCGATGATATTCAGAGAATCGTATCGAATGCGGCTCGCGCAGCCCTAGACTAGACGATTGTCAAAGATAGCAGAAGATATCGAGGGCACTGAAATCATGGCACAACGAACAGTCCTCGAAAGGACCCCGGGGGCATTGGATCATTATTTTCACGGGAGACGCCTGCTCAATGGTCCGCAATCCCTCACGTGGCGATCGACGATATTAGGAATTTATCCTTAATCGGAACAGCTCGCCGAAACATGCCAATTCGCTCTACAAATTGTTGCACGTCGAAAGAAGATCCAAGTGAAGATATTCGAGAAAGAACATTTGCAATTCATTTGCCTGGGACAAAGAGAAAACGAACATGAATCTTTGACCACTTTCTACTGACCTCACATTTACTTCATGTACATATTGATAATTAAATATTGCTTATATTTTAAAGAGATCACGATTCAAGTGATCGATGACGCATTCGGCAACTCATCCCTGATAATTATAATATTCAGAAAATAAATATATAAAACCTGAACACTTGTATATAAAAAATATATATATATTACGAAATAAAGAATCACGATTTTTCTGATAGACAGACTTACGACCCATTCTAACAAACTGCGCGTAATCTTTTCCTCGAAAAAAGAAAAAGAGATTGGGCGAAGGGTGCGAAAAAGAATCTTTTTTTCGTGAACTAATTCGCACAAGATTCTCTCGGGTCAACTGGAGCGTGGTATGAGTAAAACTCCTGCATGGCTGTTGTTGCGAGAGACGCCATATTTGAAATTCAGATGCTCGGATTGTTTCGCTAAATCAAGAGAAATGTGGCCCCGGTGAGTTTCAACGGCGAAATATCGCGCGTCGACGCACCGTGTAAACCACCTTTATCCTCCCCTGCGCTCCTTGAAGGGATCGCGTATGTGTTTACGCCTAAATCACTTTTGTTCTCACCGGATGTCGTTTCTCTAGCAGCGCGCATATTTCGCATCCCCTTCCGTCCGTCTCCGATGCCATCCGAAAAGATACGCGAGAGACGTACGGTCGATTTGAGAAGAATTTCGGACACGAGAGAAATGCCAGAACGCGCGACAAAGGACGCGCTCGGTTTTATCGTTAAAATATTTACGACAATATTTTAGAATTCCTGAGAAGAGAATTCTATTCTATTATCTCATATCACCAAGCGTACGCTAAGTGATGCTTTGATCCTGCGTCCCGTATTTAATAATAATTTTAGTACAAATTTCTTCTTATACTGGAAAAAAAACTTGACTTTTCCGCTAAGATAAAAAGAAATAAATAAAACCAATAGACATTGACGGACTACGAGAATAAATCTTGCAACGACGAAAAGATACGAAAAGCGAATACCTACTATAAGTTTTGCATAAAATATATATCTTAAAGTAAGATATATTTCGTACTTTCTCTTAAAAAAAGAGATGTGTGCAATCTTTTATCTCTCTTCTTCTCTCTTTCTCTCTCGTCAGATTTGAATATAAAATGCAGTTTCACAAAATGCAAAACCTGTCGACATTGACAAATTTAAATCGTTAAGCAAGAGACCGTGTAGTTTCGTATAAAGTTCGCAAATCTGATTGTCACCACGATTTTTTGTATGTTGCGTACATGCATATGGAAGAAAAATACGCAGGAGTTGCGCGAACTTTTTCTATTACTGGATCACAATAGGCTCGGATGGCAGGGGAAGATTTGCGATCGAGATACGAAAAGAAAAAGAGGAAAGGAAAAAGAACGTTTCCGAGAGTGAAGAATCGCCGATTTTAATGGTCCTTTGTTAGAGCCGCGACTGTACCGCGGCGAGGAAAGGAAAATCAATACTAAACCTCGTCTTGAGAAGAGACCCATTTAATCCCTCGTTAAGTTCATCTAGGCATGTTGTTCCCGGCCGAATTTAATGATTCACCGACAAAAGTTATCGAAAAATAATCTCTCTGTCTTGTTATAACTTTGCGCGCGAATATATAATATGGCGAGATGTCATTTTCTTTATAGAATATTTTACCTCTCTTAAGAGATCTGGATTAATTTTAACTTTTTTTACACACAAAAAATACAACAACACAATTGAAATTGAAACGTAACGTTGCGTCTCACGAATGCGTGTTTATAAAATTTTCTCTCCTTATCTTTCTCCGCGTCTCTTTTGCAATAGAAAATTCTCATAACAGCCCTTTGCAAATGAACGCGGAATGCACGCATGCGCGTTTTGCTCTCAACCGCTGCAATAACTCAGAGCCCTTTTTAGATGCGATCGAGAATGATTTAACATGTATTGTGGCACTGTTCGCACGTTGAATTTATGACGATTGAACCCCGCAACCGGTATAACGCGGTAACAATCACTATCCTCGTTATAACCATTATGCCGTAACTATTTTTATGGGCGCATCTTTTTATAGTACAAAAAGTGCGCGAGCAAGAAAAAAGGGCGGCCACCAATGGGAACGCGAAAGAGAGATAGAACACTTCGACTACCTGCTCCCATTGTCTGGAAGTGGAGCAGTTCTCAAGTTCCTTCACTTTATTCCGCGCTCTCTCAATGGAGTACCGCAAAGTCTCACTCTATGGTATTTTATGTGGGACCGCGGAACGAAGATCCAGTTTATAGAACCTCGTCAGTTTTTCCGTCGTACTAAGCCGTGTCGCGTCGCATCGAATTGCAACATTCTCATATTCGTCTCTCCTGTAGAAAAAAAGTAAAAAAAAAAAAAATCGTAACAAAGTTATCTCTATACAAACTGTGAATCTACAAAAATATATCATACAAGTCTTCAGCGTTCTTTCTCAATTTCACGAGTATTAAAACCTGTTTTTGGTCGTTAGAATCAGAACAATCGTTTTCTTTCTTTAATTTGCTTTTGCAAGTGTTAAAAGCGCAGTTTCAAAAGCAGACTAGAAATATAATCAATATAATCTGGTGTTTGTGCACAATCTCCGCAAATCTGTCGGTCGCATGATTCTTCCTCGGGGATTCGTCTCGTTGAGAGAATCTCCCGGTCATCCGTCGTGTTTTTGCTCTCGGTCTCGACCCTCCACAGCATTTTTGGCGGTAAGTGTACGACAGTTCTCGGTGCCATAAATATGCTGAACGCATTTGCAAGGGTGGGAGCCTCTCTTTGTTTGTTCCCACTAGCGAAGTTTGCAGTGCGACCGGAGTGGGTGCGAAGAGGAAGGGAGAAAAGAGATGGAGAGCGAGAAGAAGAGAGGAATATCAGGAGGCCAAAAGTGGGTCGTGAGGACGCGTGGAAGAGAGGAAGGGGAGCAAAAGGAACAAGAGTGAATCCGGCATGGAAAGGAACGAAGTGGGGGCCATGGATTCTTCTTCTTCTAACGTAACTTTCGGCCAAAATAGGCGGTCCTTGGAATCTAATTATCGGTACGCCCGCTGGAAACTCCGGATTATTTATGCCTCTTCTTTGTTCGACCGCAGCGCGATCCCGAGACGCGTGTACGCTTCATGGCGTAGAGGAAATATAGGAGAGATAAAAAGCCGCCGCTAACGGCGTGGCGCTACTACGTCGCGCGCCACGATTATAAAAAAAGTCTGGATAAACGCATTCTCGATCGATAGATAATATAACAGAGCGTTTTTTTTCTTCTTTCCTTCCTTCATTTTTTCTTTATTTCGTTCATAAAGCCTTTATTGAATCTTATTAAAATATAATCGAGATATGTGTCATTATATGTAAAATTGCTAATTACGATCGCTTTATTATAGCAGTTTTCGAAAATTAAAAAAATGCATCAAGCTCTCTTTGACGCCAGAAAACGTACAGTGAAAGCGCGCATGTGTGCACGGTTGTAGCAAAGAGAGACAAAGGATCGTTCGGTTCGCCAAGCACGGAATAAGGTTCAGCGACGCGCTAATAAAATAGTGGTCATTTAAACGAATTCAAATTAGGTGGGTTGCGTGCAACGTGCGCATCTGCGACGAGTTTTTATGTGGGTCATCCAAGCGATTCCACTACCTGTCGGTTCGTATCCCGCGCGTTTGCAATTACATACGATATTTATTACACACGGTCGAAAATATTGTCGACACGCCGCTGTATTGCCGCTCGATTTTGCCGCCATCTTACCTGCGTAAGGTGCGTCCACACATACGCACACATACACAAGCAAATTGCATAATTATTCCTGCATATCTTACGTAAGATAAAACTGCGCGGCAAAAAGCGAGCGGATATATATATATACGAAAAATAATTAAAACATTCGAGTCACTTTTCGTAAGACGAATATATGCGTGTCAGACGCAATTAGGTCAATTGTATATGTATGTATATACATATACATATTGTCTCTCTACACCGAAGTTCGAGAAATCGTTTGCAGATGGTATACTATATCAGATATAGAGATATTGCTTAAACGCGTATTGCTCTATCTTTTTTTTTTTAGCGGCTTGGTGAGAGATTTGTTAAGTATCCTTCTTTCGACGCGTTTTTCAAGACGACATAAAACATTCTTTTTTGCATTCACGAGACGACGCGGCGCGAAAGAGCCGTAAATAATAGATTATTTCCGGCACCCTTGTTACACAATCGGATAGAAACCATCCGTGCGTCAATATAGCGCATCTCACCCGACGGGTGCTATCTTTTCCGAATCGATATCGCGCCACATGCACCATCTGCATTTCAATTCTCGTCGCGGAAGAGATAGACGTAGGTATTAGTTTCCTTAGCGTTACCGCGCGATTTGCGCGTGTGTAGATGAAAAACCGGATACTCACGTGGAAGCGCGAACGTAACGTGCGCGTACGTACGCGAGAGATACGACCCTCCATAATCCGCTAGAGCACTCACCGCGGGCGCAGATGTACGTTCATGGTACGGAGTCGGCTCATGGGGTTTGCGAAATTGCTCCGCCCCTTTTATAGCCGAGGTCGTGCTCAGAGCGAGATAAACGCGAGGAGCCCGCATCCCGCTGAAAAGCCATCTTTACCATTCATGGCCGTGAAATATAGTGACCCAGTGACACACGGTGCGCTGTCCGGTTACAACACCACGACAGTAGTGATGCACGCTGCCCCTTCGTCGCCTACGCCGCGCCACTCACGAACGCGAGGTTCTCGTTCACGTGTTACCGATGCGATGTGCATCCGCGCAGCTGATATCGCACAATTGTTACATTAGCGATATGAAAGCAAACGCTCCCCTTGAGAGAAAGACAAAGTAAATTATTTGTCCCAAGATAGTTGTAAAACTCTTTGACGTTTTTAATCTTTGCAATGTACTCGCATAGATTATTTGCAACAAGATTCTCAATTATATATGCTTATCGAAAATACTCGTTAAAAGAATACACGAAAACATCATAGATTTTTTATATTTTAGCGATCTGTGAACATTTGCTTATTAAACAAACATTAAAATAATATTTTGGTGCCCGAAAAGTTAATTATTAGAAAAAAATTTTTTATGGAATAATAAATCTTTCCGCTTTGGAAAGAAGCACGGTGCGCGGTAGCGTGTGCGGTGTCTAAAAAAAAATATCCCAATCATTCATACCGAAAAATGATATATTCTAGTTGCAGAATGTAAATAGCGCAATTGCTCGTTCAAAAACAGGCTTCAGCAACCGGCAATCGGGGTCTCCTTCGAAACACTTTCCTGGGAACGTATCCCTCACGCTTTTCACAGTTCGGCCCTATGCAATGTAGATTTCTGCACTTTGCGCAGTGCCGGTTTCTGCAGCGTCCTTGCACCAGTGCACACCTAGCACATCTCGCGTTTATGTACCGGTTTTCGTTTGTTCGACAAAGAGCGTTACGGTGGATGCGCAATGAGCGTGTTAGTCCCCATAAAAGGCGTACCTACATGCGAGAGAGATGGCACAACCAAACAGCAGCAACCAGCTCAGTCAGTCGGTCGACCACTGGCGTGTACGCATAAAAGAGCGCCGAATTTCAATACCCCGTGCCTTTATACTTTGGCCATTCTTCGCGACCATAAAAAGCGCGCATTCCACGCTCCCGTATGCAACCGGCTTAAAACACACACGTCCCATCGTAAATCACCTCCCTTGCCTCGCGACTCTCACTCACCACCGCCGTTTTTCCTGCTCTCCATCTTGTTCTCTTTCTCGCTCTCCGTGTATTATCGCGCTCATGGTTTCATTAAGAGCGACGTGTTGCACGCACGCACGCACGCACCGAATGCATCCCTCTTACCCGCCGCTCTTTACCCTCTTTCCTCTACGCACGCATGCACTCGTCGACGATGACGTGCCGCACAAAGTGCCAATGCGAATCGTTCATGAGCGTGACTTACGGGCACGCACGAACCTTCTCCCTCGGCGATTCACGATCGACTTTGAAAACTAGAGAATCGAGAAAGAGAGGGAATCAAGAGAAACGATTCTGCAACGTCGAATGTGTGAGAATCGACGGTGTGCGTTTAATGGCCACTCTAGCGCACGACATCATCATTGATCGAGGTTTGAATTACTGCGGGAAGATTGTCGGAAATTGCAAGTGGCCGTCTCAAAAAATATGAATGATCATTTCGAAGATGAAAATCTATCTGACCGTTTTTTTTTTTTTTTCATAAGATAAATACTTGTCTGTAAAAATATTTTCGTGTTCCTCTCTTTTGTTCAAATTTACGAATTGCCGAGAAAAAACTAAGAAAAAACACACATGTGTATTATTATTGTGTTGCTTTTGATTTTTTATAATAACACTAATGATAGTCGATAAGATTTTTTTTCCAAATATTGATAAAATGAATTTGTTTGAAATAAATGCGTTCAAAAGTGTGAAATAGAAAACTGAACTTATTCCTATACGGCCGGTGGCGCCTTTGTACAATAAAGTTACATAACTTATCTAAATGTTTTATATTTTTACAGTCCAGAAAATGTTTTATATCTTCGATCTGCATTAGTGCTTTTCTTTACACAGCCGTGCCCACGGCCTTATATAACCGCGGAAATATGCAAGAAGAGAGATATCGTATTTGCACTGTCAATAACACACGTAGGTGCGAGAGTTTAAATTAGATTCCAAGATATAACGAGTGCCTATTCAGAGTCGAGGTGAAAGTCAAAGGACACACACACACACATACAGTAATTTAAATAATTCCATAAATTACGGTAACATTTCCGCGAGTCTGTTAAAAATTATTTTATTACATAAAATGCTTTAGGAAATATCACGTATCGATTTGAAACTTCGTATGCAAAAGATAGTTTGACATGTGCACGTCGTCCGAATTATTTCCAGAAAGTATATCACGATATGGCAGATTGCGCACCCGGGGACGACATAATCCTTTTTTATGCGTTGGCAATAAAAAGCGACAGTAAAAATGCAATTTACTTTCAGAGTATAAACTAGGGGTGATTTTTTTTTCGAAACAGGCGAATGTTTCTTTGTAATGGGATGGAAGAACAAGTCAGAGGGGAGGAAATTCATCGAGAACGTGTTCACATCCTAAATCCACCAATCGAAACCTTCCCATCTCCTCAAATATCCGTGTTTGATTTACAAATTCATAAAAATATAGTATGAAATAATTTAAAATAGATTATAAAAAACGTAAAAAAAAGTACAATACCAAAATAAAAAGACGTCTATAAGAAAGAGGAAAATATTGCAGTCTTCCCACCTGACTCTTTTCCTCCTCGGAAGGGAGGGGTAGAAACTCGACGAGAGTGGGAGCGGCGCTGCGATGCAGAAGGGGTGGCTCTGCAAGCGTGGGTGGTCGAGGGTGGTTGGTGACGTCACGCAAGATGCAGCAGGGTACAGCAATGCAGGGGGATGAAGCAAAACTGGGTGGAACTGGGCCAGTGGGTCTCCGGCAGCCATCTGCGATTTGCTGGATGGTTCCGCTGCACAAATCGCGCTACATCGACGCTGCATTTTCGCGAAAATAATCGTCGCGTCGAAACGTTGTATTTGATTTGTCGTTAGTGCGAGTCGTAATTAAACAAATAGTGTGCGTAATGTGCAAAATCGCAGAAGTGATCCAAGATATTGTGAATCGGTGTGTCCACATTAGTGCTGGCAAAATTTGAAACACAAAAGAAAATCAACGAATTGTGATAAATACAAACAACGTGTTAAAATAAACTATTCATATGTAGTTGTGTTTAGTTCTTTTTATCTGAGCCATATTAGAGTCTATTATTCTAAGTTGTACAAATTTTGCATAAGTTTGCGTAAATCTCTTTATACTATTTACTAAATGCTTTTAATTATATCTTAATTATTAGTTAAGCTAACTATACTTTTAGTTAAGATATTTTATCGCTAAGCTCTTACATGTATACAAGACTTATCGCAGTCGTTTATCTTAGCCATTTGGAAAATTATAATAATTATCATTTTTATTTAAAATTGTATTCTTTTATGCTCTCTCTCTCTCTGTTTTGAAGTGCCATCTCGAAATATTTTTTCTTTATTCGGATGTTCTTCGCATTGTAATTAACTTTTGAGAGACTCTTTGTTTCAGACAGTTATTAAGGCTTATCCGACCTTTCGCTCTGTTTCCGTACCTGTTTTTTACGACAGTATTTTTAGCAGCATTGTGTAAAGACAGATTTCTACGCGTTACACGTAATCTCTCTTCTATGTAATTATAACCTTCGTGAAAATATTACATTAGATTTATATAATGACATTATTTTGTGAAAATATGAGATCATATAAAATTATTGTACGTACACATTTTAATATTATATATACATATAATATTATATATACATATAGTTATATATTCTAATCATTTTCCTTTAAATAAGCTTTTTTTTCCTATTAAGAATTAACCTATTTAAAATTATAAACATAAATACGTAAGTGACATAAATAACATGATGATATTTGTCAAACTGTGATTGATCAGTGTTCAACTATGACTCAAGATGTGCTTTTATTTGCTGCAGTGAAAATCAGACGAATCAGTGAGTTATTTGGAAATTCTAAACAGAAACAATAATTAATAAACTAAGAGACTCCAAAGCAAAATAATTTTCAAATGAGTTTTATGTGTGACGATTGACGCACGGAATTCACATTCATATAGAAATAACTTTGCGAGATACCAAATGCAATGCGAAAAATTATGAACGTGACGAACTTTCTGCTGTTAAGAAACAAACACATTTTGTATGAGAAACGCTCATTTCTAACAATAAAAATTGCATTTATAAAGTTTTTATTCAAACACAGCTCTTCGAACCTATATACGTATACTTTTATTGTTTTGAAGTCTCACAAAACCGCCGTCGGTTTTTGTCTCCCGTTTGCTTGACACGCGACGCGATACGGCTCTTTTGTCTTGACGCGATTTCAATGCAAATTCCGCAAATTCCGTCGCGCAAAAATAGCTCGTCTATCAACGGCAGAGTTTGCATATATATATCCCATGTCCGCCGATTTAACAGACACACAATCCAAATGATAGGCTCGGTTCGACACCCGTTTCTCCCCGTTTGAAAAAGAATCGCCGAAAGTGGCTTCCATTGTATCTACGCTTGATTTACGCTTTATATTCCCGTTCATATATACATGTGCATACGTCCGCGCACACACATATCAGAACTCTTTTCAACGTTATAAATACCGCAACACACGTTGTCGCAATTAACACGAGCTTGGTACCGGAAATACGTGTACGAAAGACAAACGTTATTTCTGTTTTCAACTTGCGTACAATTCTTATGAAGAAAAAATTTCTTGCTCTTTTTTACTGTCTCGTAAAATTAAATAAATACGTAACCACACGAATTTGTTAACTTGTCGATTAACCTTCGACATTTTTTATCGCTTACATGATAAACGTACAAAATAACGTGTCTTTTGTCGATTACAACACGACTTTGAAATTAATACAGCGACGTGAAATTTAACCGCATTTTATCTTCTTTTTTTTTTCCTATTTAATCTCGCATTTGCTTTATGCAGTTGCTGCGCTGCGGTCACGATGATGACTTTATTCTTTGTATTCCCCTCTCACGGGAAGATATTCTTATCAGATCGGTAAGGAACTTACACGAGTCACATTTTTTTTTTTTTTTATTCGTCATCTTTGTCTTTTCGTGACCTCTCTGCCACCTCGTCTCGCGCTATCGTCAACATGCTCGCAGAAATGTTGCACAAGATCTACACGGCGTATCTGCATCCGCGGCGTAAACATAGGCGCGACCACAATATTTGTTACATTCCAGAAGAACGCGAACCGCATTTCGGGAAGATACGACCGCGAGTAAACCGACGCAGCTGATGTTACGCAAAGTCGTCAACCTTAATATTCCGTCACGAATGTTAGATAAGTTTTTTGTGGAACACGTAGATATGCATGCAAATGTCACAGAGAGTAGGCGCGAATAGGCATATATACATATATATTGTAGAAGAAATCCTACGCAGGAACAATAAGCAATAAAAATTACTACGAGTATCTTGTACCACATTGTGAACACTTGCATACTTTTGCACAACGTATATATCTTGCGTTTTCTCCGCGAGTTGCACGTTCGGCGAACGGTAATAAATCCTTGTAACGAACGTTGTCGCGATAGCGCGCGATGCTTTTATCTAATCGCTCCGGGTCTTTCGTTCACGTAATAACGCGCTCCGCGCCTAATCCGTCGAAAAAGACCTTTAACACGTGAGAATACAACGAGCGGCGCGCGTATTCGATTAGCCTCGCGACGTGAAACGAATGAATAGCGTCATCCCCTGTCGTCGTTTTGCCGCTGATAAATGCGTCGAGTCATTTATTTGTTTTATTTTTTTTTTTTTTTTTTGCCCTCTTTGCAACTCGATGCATCGCTCGGGAGTGTCACCTCGTCTGTTTAGCGCCCACGCCTAGTCGTGAGGCTATAGAAAACGTGTCTTCACGGTCGATCGAATCGAATCTACGAGGCGACGCGATACCTCGTAGCGCTCGATGTAGCGCCATCGCTTGTACATGCATCGCGATTGCTTTACATATTGAGCGTGTATGTATGCGCGTGTGTGTATTACATACGTACATGCTATTAGAAGATAACGATATGACGCCCGCAATCTTTCTCAGTATTAATTATGTAGTATAAATAAATGATCGAGTTCTCGCACGCGCGCGCGCTTATCCGTCGTGAATAACGATTCAACTCTTATGATCAAAACCGTTATCCCGATCGTCCGTCTTCAGACGTCATCACGACATGTATTTCTAGCTCGAAAGCATCAAACACCAAAGAGAAATCGAAGATCGCACATAGGTAAGTAAATTGAGTGTTGACAATTGTATGATGTGACAGAGATTTGTTGATAACGAACGTATCGCAAACGCGGCATTTAAGAAATTCTTTCAACAATGAGTGATTTTACAAAACCTACATGTATTAAAAAAATTTTTGATCATTTCTTGGGAGAAACATAATGAAAAGTTGCGTATTTTAAAAGTACGCGGCCTTTGTATATTGGCACTTATGCGATATAAACATTTGAATAGTGACTGTAAAATTTTGGGATTTATATTGCAAAATCACGAAATGTTCTTGATCGCAGAATGAAACTCTTTCGAACTCTCCCATTGAGATCGAAGGAAATAACTTGAAGGGCGTTTGCACGTTAAACATGAATCATAATAATCGTTTTGCTTTCGTGGGTGGAGCCCATGAAGCAGGGAGCACACGATGAAGGTCAAATTCGAATTGCGTCTCGACACTGCAGCCGGCTGCAGCGTTATGCCGGTCGGGAAATAGCGACAGAGGACGAGAAGGAAGAAAGAAAGATGGAAAAGAAAGCGGCCGTCTGCAGCACAAGACGAGACGAATGCTGCAACGCGCAGAAAGGGGAATTGCATTATATGGAAGGGGGTCAGATAAAAGAGAAGGAGGATGTCAGTCCGTTCGAGCGTTGAAATGAATTGTTGTGCAGCCAGGAACGTAGCTCGAAATTCGGTCATTGTCAAGAGATTAAATTATGAATTTATAACGAAAACCGTGTCACAGTTTTTAAAGTATATAAACAAAATTTAAGGTACATGGTCTGTACAAGAAGAAAGAAAAGAATTCGCGCAAAAAAGTATAACAAAACGATAGTATCAATAAAACATCAAAAGAACATAAGACACTGGATGATATGTAAGTGATAAATCCGGTCGTTCTGTTATTTTTCTTTTGTTCCCCAGAACTCTAGATCGGAAAGCTTTTAATAGTGACTGTGTCCTAATCGCGAGTGACAGAATCTCGAACACGTTCTTCTCCCGGCGCGCACAAATGTCAAAAGATAAGAACGCGGTCGGAAGAAATTATAGTGTTTGCGCTAGGTATCGACTGTCGCAGTCCCCTTTTGCCATGAAGAAGGAAACCATTTAGACGTCGCTCGCAGCAGCCTTCAATTCTCGTCTATATGCGACGACGCGATTCCCTTCCGAACGATCGATAAGCCGAAGGAACCGAGAACAAAGAACGTCGCGTCATGAGCGCAAGAGATTTTGAGCGATTTATGTGTATATATGCGTTATAATTCTGAGCAATTAAAAAGTTTTTATCTATTGCACTGTTTTTATCTGTTCGGTACATAATATTTCACGCGTCTTAATTTTCTAGAATTACTTTCTTCAACAAGTTGATAATGATATGTTAATATTATTGAAGTTACGATAGTATTATTAAAGCTTAAAAAACAATGAGATTTTATTTTATAGATAAAAAAATTTGCACACAAAACTTATATAGTGAGATTAACGGAGAATAATCGTACACTTATTGTCATAAGTGAGATTCATTTGAAATAGAGATTAAAGAACGTATTATTATCGGTAAATAATCTCGCGTCTTACAGTTACACTTCAAGGTACTCGAGTGCTCAGATAATAAGAGTTGCCTGACTGTATCTTTTCACATGGCGTCGCGTTCTCTATCATAAATATGTCAGACGCAAGGCGTTTGTGACAAGAACTGGACAGACGTAGGTCTTACGCAGGTTTGTGCTTAGCTTTCTGCGAGAACAGATGGCACAAACGAAACACATTTCTCACGGAAATGGATCGCTTTTTTTAGATTCTCGCTCATAACTCTACAGTTCTGCATATGAGCCACACTCGCGCATATATATTTCCACACAATCAATGATAAAAAAGAAAAATCGCATATGTTTCGAAGACAAATAAATAAATCGTCTGTGAAAAGTAGAAAGTTAATTTAAAATATTGTAAAAAATTAAAAATATAAGTCATATAATTTTATTTCGTATAAGTGTTTTTTAATAAGTCGTTATACGTAAAACGATATGAAAGACTTCGCCATCTATCTAACGAAATCGCGAAGAAGATTTAAATTTCACGTAAAATCTTTGTCATGGCAAACCGCAGAAACTGCTAAAATTGTCGCGACCGAGCGGTATATTTTAGATGCGAGATTCTCTTATTTTGAAACAGAGATGAGACGCGCGCACCCTTTTGGACAAGAGTCCTTGAAATTCGTTGAAATGTGCCCAGTGGAAGTGGCTGGAGGCCATTTATTTTTTCTGCTCGTATAAAATGATCGTCTCTACGCCCGGTGGTGTAGTACTGTCCCGTTTTATTACGTGCTTCAACCGGCGCAACGCGGATCATATAAAGGGCCCAAAAAAACGATCGCTCGATATAGCCGAGACATCTTTTCGGAGTTCTCCTTTCTCTTTCTCTTTTTCTCTCTTTTTCTCTTTCTTTCTCTCTCCTCTCTCTCTCTTTCTTACGTCAAATACGCGCAACGCGCAATCCCGCTCTCGCGGTTATATAAAAGCGATCCGTACAAGGAAACTCGCTGAGCGATCGCAACGTCGTCACGATTGCACAAGATGACCGCGATGCACCGAATTTGGAACTTGTAAATGAATTTATATTCTACCTCCTTTTTATTCATGACATCATTATTTCATTCATTGAATTGGTTAACATTTATCGACAAATTTTACAATTATAGTAGCCGCATGAGACTTTTTCTCGAGTATCCATAAACAGTCTTCCTCTTTTTAATATCTTTATCTAAAAAGACGATAGTAGCCGAATATCGAGGAAAATCGACGTGGCAAAAAACGGACAAAAAAAAATTATAGCGTTTGTTAGTTTGGCATTTGTTCGAAAAGTTATTGATGTCGCAAAAGATCATCGCGAAATTAGCCGCTCATTCCGTGTAAACGGCTTATGTGAAGAATATTGGGCACACTTAAAAAAACCAAATCGCGTTAAATAAAAAGGGCCGAAGAACGAGAACGATCATCCAATACGATCATCGGCGATTAAAATTATACCTACTTAACGGTAAATGCAGATCAACTGGCCTGAATTTTTTTTTATGGGAGTAACGCCTACTGCAAGTCCCGCGGATCCAGTTTGAGCGATGAGGCTAGACCTTGGCTTCGATTCAACGTCAATGACTGGTTTTCATGGTGCTTTGACTGGATCCTATCAACTGTCGACTACTACGAGTACGATCATCCGTCATAACAATGCTGTCGTATCAATGACAGCAACAGCCTAATTCATAAGAATCTCGACGGTCAGACACAAGATCCCTAGGAGGTAAATGACTTTTTTTTTTTGTGTGGCTACGCTTGCAAAACGGCGCACGCGCGTGCACCGAGCAACCTTTGACACAGTGAGATGTAAAATCATTGAAAAGGGAAGGACCCTTGGTAGGTGGTCCGTTATTTGCATTCTGGTTCAAATGACGTCACTGCCACGAAAACGAGGGATCGACGATGAAGGAACCTACATAAGGCCTCCGGCAATCTCGCGCAGCTTCGCGTGCGCGAGATGAGTGCGCCTTCCTCTTTCACCGAGAGAAATCCCGAAGTACACACTTCTCCAAAGACGACGTACAGTTTGCTGCACTTCGTAGACGCTAATGCGATTAGCGTGCTTTTATCGTTGTCGGACTGTCGCGCGACAGGCGCTTCTAACGGTGCGAGAAATGCTCGTCGGGACAAAGAGAACACAGGGAGAACCTCCGGGAAACCTACGACATTCTCCTGCCGCAGCGATCGCAGACGTGTATTTTCTTTTCGTCGCGATTCGACGTTATAGAACCTTTGAAAACTTGCCGCACAAGTTTACCAAATAAGTTTTCCAAACAGAAAGTTTATTTTGTGTGTGGTCGTTCGTATGGACAAACACAATATATTGTTTTTTAGTTCTATCCAGAAAAAATAGTGATAGAGAAGATCATGAATCCGTTATTTAGAGTGATTATTTCTCATAATCACGCTGTTTAATTAAACTTGTTCGCGAGGCTCCACTTATTGATGATAGTCTCTGAAAAAAAAAAAACTAATGTTTTCAATCCGACAAAAAAAAAGCTTCTTCACGTTATCGCGATAAACGCGCGACACGCTTCAGCATAAGAGTTGTTGATCAACAACTTGTGACCGCAACTTCCGCAGAGAACTTGCGTGTGTAGCAATCGCGCATTATCCTACTTATACGCCGACAGTGCAAATATAGATTCGCGTTCCGAGATATAAAGGCAATTACATAAATAATACATTAATATCGCGCCATTGCGGTCGAGATTGAAAAAACAAAAATTCCATATTCAGCAACGATAGAACGGAACGCATATTCTATTTCTTGTGGCTTTACCTTCCTCTATTTCTCTCGCGAGAAACGTACGTCCGTAATGTTAATGAATCCCCGGTCTCGTAATTATGGTTTATCGAGGATAATATGCACGTCGATATCGAAGCGGCGTTTTAAACGTCGACTTTTGCGCGATCGGACGAACCGCGATAAAAGTCGCACCACCTACGCGCGAAATTCTTCGCAGTCCGGTTTTCGTCGAGTCATAATTTGTCTTGCGCGGAAAGAGCTCGATTACGTTGGCCATGAAAAAGCCGTAAACAGTGACGCCGATACGCCTCCATGCGCAAACAAGCCCGCGTAATCGGTAAAATTATATCCGCATGCGCATCTAAATTCGATAAGGTATTATTATATAAGGGATAGATTTTTGTTGGTACTTTTATATTCTTTATAGCTTTTCTCGCGATCTCGAGATCGAGCATCATATTTCCAAATTTTAGCTCGCATCTTCTGGTAATTGTTCTCATTGCCCGCATTCGGAATTTCAGAGACAACTCAATGACACACTCGCGGCGTCTTGACACTTATAATGTTACTTTGAGTTAAAATAATATTAAATATGAACATGAATATTTGTTTGTTAAATAATTTACATACGAAAAAACACGAAGAAATATGTAAAGTATATTATTGGATACACGAATGTGCATCTAGATTTATTCACGGCTTATTAGCAGCAATTGTGTTCAAGTGATTCGTCTCACAAATAACAGGCTTATATGCCTTTCATCTTGAAGCCTCGAAAATTTCGCTAGCTGTCGTGTTCGCACTTTTTGCTCCCGAGAAATCGTTGCGCGTCCTATTTCGCAGGCCCCTTCTCTCCGCACAACACTCACATACTCGAGTTCAGGTTGAATGAAAGCCTCTGTGTAAGCCTCGCTACAACAGTGTTTATAAATGTCAGCTCCGAGCGATATGTATTAATACGTTGTGTGTATTAAATGCACGAAATGGTCGGTATATGAGCGTGCATGCGTGCGTATGTGTGTGCGAAGAGCGATAGCACATGCCAGGGCCGCCCCATGTTTGAGGCTCAGAGGAACAAAGTTCTGTTGGCACAACAAAGACGAGGTAGTATGTAGGACTGTCGAAGAGTCCTAAACTGTTTCGTTAAATCGACAATACGCAACTTGTTAACAAAGACGTGTCCGAGGGAGACAAAACGTCCGATACATCTCGGAAAAGTTTATTTTTTAATATATAAATATGCCACAAAAAATCACAAACCACATTTAAAAAAAATTCTTGGGAACTGAGATTTATTTGCTTGCTCCTAAAATATTCACGGTTTTTGCGTACTGTGAAAAGAGAAAGAGAAAGCGCAAAAAAGTATTACACTGTTTATATAATAATAATACAACTGTAAACGTATCACGCGCGTGTCCTCTTTCTCTGTCTTTCTCTCTCTCTCTCTCTCTCTCTCTTCTTTTTCTGAATTAATTCCCCGTAAAGGAAATAGTTCATCCATCGCCCCAGGCAAAACATAGGGCACACCACTCGAGAGAGTGGAACATCAAACGCACCGAAATACCGACCGCCTCTTTGTCCTCGAAACTACTAACGTCCCTGCGTGCCTGAAAAGTGCGCGCGCTCTCACGTGCGATTGTGTTGGTCACGCAACGTGAGCGAGATCAGCTCGTAGAGTAAGTTAGCCGATATGGGTTCGCGTAACTCAAGCGGGGACGAGACGAAAGAGAGGTACTGTTACGCGGAAGGACGGGAGGAAAAGAGGGAGATCGCGACAGAAAAGGCAGCCGAAGAGTTCCAGGGAGAGAAAGAGTAGAGAATTTGTTTCTCTCTCCTTCTCTCTTTTTTTTCTCTCTCTGTCTCGGGGTTGTCGACCCGTCTCTCTCGGCCTAGTTTTAAATCCAAAACAAACCCGGGGGTCTGCTTACGACTGGACTGCGAGCTCGGGTCCATCGAACCGGACGAGTGACGCTCGCACGAGCGAGAACGTGCGAATATAATACATAAGTTGCTTCTCCTCAGCAGCTCGTCGCTGCACAACTCGCCCTCGAGAGGATTTCGATTCTCTCGCGGCGCGCGATGCTACCCTTGCCAGCGGCAAGACGGTCGTTTTACGAGCGTCGTAAAACGTCGCGTTTCCTTTATCTACGTGAGACCGAGGTGACGACGCCCGCCCGAACGACACGCGCGCACGATTGAAAAATCGCCCCGTGCGGTGCGCGATTTAACGAGCTCGGAGAGCAACTCGGCGATTCCCGTACGACGTACTATACTACGTCGCTATTTCTCGCCCCGAAAATTTTATAACCGCCCGTTTACGAGATGGCGTTTCGCAGGAGGTCTCGGAGGAATGTCTATTTAGCGAAATGGGCGCGGAAGATATTGCAGTTTGAAGTGCTGTATCAGTACATTATATACTTTTCTCAAAATAAGATATAAAAAAAAAGGGCGTGCGCACTTGGCGATCCAAGGAGAATCTCATCGCAAATAATAATCGCAACGAGTAGCTGTCAAATTAAGAAGTTAAGAAATGGAATTTAAAATTTGGATGGATTAGAAAGTCAGCGATCGACTGGCTGCTGCAGGCAGTTTGATGATAAACGCTGATGCCGATCTAAAACTCAAACCATTTTAGCCAGCTGTGTAAATTTTGCGTTACACTCCGATCAAATGTGCCATTTTGCAGTTGGCGCAAAACGTACGTATTCTTCCACCAGCCGTTTGCCATAAAGCGAGAATAACGCTATAACATGTAATTTATGGCGCCATCGTATCCGTTAACAAAAAAAAAAAAAAAAATCGGGTCGTGAAAATACACAACATTTGCGATATCATGTGTATGCGTTGTACACGTTTCATATATTTAGATATAGTTTTATCGAACGCGCGTATCAATCCAACGACTCAAGGAAACGTGAAACACTGCAAAAGTCGCAGTAAATTTGCCGTTTTAGCGCGAAAAAAAGGAACACGAAATTATAAA
Organism: Pseudomyrmex flavicornis; assembly: GCA_014825475.1. NCBI lineage: Eukaryota > Metazoa > Arthropoda > Insecta > Hymenoptera > Formicidae > Pseudomyrmex > Pseudomyrmex flavicornis. The sequence goes on along the minus strand of QVNW01000439.1, from coordinate 13,545 downwards.
AACGATTGGAAGAGAGAGAAAGAGATAGAGAAAAAGGCCGGTCCCTCCAAAAGAAATTGTTGGTTTCGGCAATACCCGCCATTCTCCCCAAATTCCCAGGAACGTTTCCGTTGTTCGCGTTTCACAAATCGCAGCACGAAATCGTCAGACACCACGCCGCAGGATTTGTACACATATATATCGCTGTTTCCCAGGAATCTCCTTTTCACTAATTCAATGTTCGAAGAATGCCGTGGCGTGACGTCCACTTATGATTTCATGAACGGCGTTGGACGGGTCTCTCCGGAGCGACACTCGGATTTCCGTTCCGATATATATATATATATATAAGGGTCGCCCGCGATATCGATCGCACGTATCCGTGGAATTACGTGTCATTGCAAGGAGAACGAACGAACTACGTATGGACGAGACCCGTCTTGACGTTATTTCGATATAATAAATTCTAGAGACGATCGTGCTCCTTCGGAGCGAATGGCTCTCTTGTCGCGCGTTAACCTTCATCTGCATGTTAGATGATGTGATTACATTGGATCGTTCTTCGCAAAAAGCTCTTCGTTTTCCATGTGTATCCAAAAATAAAGTAACAGTGATATACGACTTTTATGATCACAAGCGGATAGACGATATTAATTCATAAGATGATGGCGCTTTGACATATTAATTCAGACGACGAGTTTGAATTCATTCGCGCGATTAAATATAAGTCAATTGGATGAATCCAAGTTACGCAGTTCCTTCGGAAATAATAATGCTTCGTGCTTTTTATGAAGTGTACAAAAGTACAAAAGAGTTTGATTAACAATTTCTATTGTACAAGAAAAATCAACACAAATATATTCCGCGCATTAATAGTCGTGAAAAAGATTTATATGTTTTATTGTTTATTTTGCCAATTTGCAGTTTATTGCAAACGGCGCATTGGCAAACGTGTTCGGATTTACACAATTTCTGTTCAATCCGCAATGCGATCAGCATAAAGTAATTTTGTAAAATCAAAAAAAAAAAAAAAAAAAGAAAAAACAAAAAACAAGAGTAAAGCGAATAATAGATTTTTCACAATGTGATAGAATCTCCTCGATTATCTCATAGTCATATAATACTCGTTATTGTTCGCGCGCGCGCGCGCGCAAGCTCGATTATTTACTCTCTTTCTCTCTTTTTCCTTCCGGAATCGGTCATTAATATAACGACTATTACGCGCCATCCGACCGTGACTGTCTGCTTCACTTTTCAATCTATTACCAGCTACCACCGCTGTTCGATATTGGATATTATGTCTGGTGTATGTACAACATTGGAAGCGGATACACACGCTCGTTTACGAGCAAAACTCGTTTGCTTATAAAATGCTACCCAGCGCGAAGGGTGTGTTGGCGCATCACTGTGCAATCGAAATCATTTTACGAGGCTTTTGTACGTCACAATTTATCGCCCATCATTCTTCGTTAGAATATGTACGGCGAGTTTACAGTTTCTTAACTCAACGGAAAATAGGTAATGCAGCAGTAAAAGAAAATCGGCTGCGAATTAATGAAGAAAAAGAAGAAACGCATTATCTTTCTATTAAGATGATGCGTGGATTTAAGTTACAATGCAGAATTTGAGCAATAAAAAACACATGTATCCAGCGGAATGCACACTGTATCTGTTCAGCATCGACGTGCAATGTATCGATTCCGCACAGGCAATTTGCAACGACCTCTCTGTGGCAATGCAACGCGACGGTGCTAACGGCCGACGGGGCGGTCATTGTTCCGCAATTACTATCCTATCTAATCGCCACTAGTGGTTAAGAACAAGTCGTAAAACGTTTCTCGATATTTAATCGTAAAAGTCAGCGATACGTTGAAGAAGCGATTGAGGCGATTCCTGTTCGACGTTGTCCACACAAAATATTTCTCCGATTCTTCTTCTGTATATAAAAAATTTATAAATAACACGAATTGCTCTAAATAATAATAAATATGCGAAAGGTAAAAGATGTGAAAAGAATGAGTAGAAGAAACAGACAAATTAATAACGACACAACATCTCAATGTGATAAAAGCCAATTATAATAATTACCACTGATTAGTTAGAATCGCCTGCATATTAGCAACTGTTCCGATCTCTGAGAATAATAATCTTCAAAAGAACTATTTGTTCCTGACTCAAGCGCTTGCTGATATTTACGTTCGGATGCGAACGTGCCTAAATCCGCGAAAACGAATAAACTACGCGTGCGTGACGAACAAATATTTTTAAGTTTCATACTACGTCGTAATCGAGCGTATACATAAACACATGAATGCCCGAAGAACGCAACAAACGAGTCGAGGATGACTTAAGTGCGACGAACCGATTCGTGGAATCGAATTCACTAATTACGAGTCAGTTGAGGCGAGTTTCTGGGTTACGGTCGTTCGAAGTTTCCGCTCGTTTCGAGGAATTTCTCCGCATCGTCTAATACGGTAAATGAGATCTCAGCAAATCCAATCTCGCGCAATATGAGGGATGATGTCTTTTCTTTCGTTTCCGCCATCGCTGTTCGACGGTATATAATCGGGCGGAGATTTAATCCTTTCTTCTTTATCTTTCGCCTCTAGGCTATGTCGAATCGTTTCATCAATAATATACTGTAAAACGTCGATCTTTGACCTTTTCGAGGTAGGGAAAGAAAAAGAGACAGAGAGAAAGAGAGATCTTTAGAAAGCTCTTTGATGACCGCCGTTATCAGCCATAGGCCGACGCTTGGATCCTTTTCACTCGTATGAAGTTCGTGCCGAAGCTGGCTGGTTATCGCCAGAGATATATCCGAACGTATCGTAAATCATTGCTGCTCGCAGATAAGATCCCAGATCACGTTTTCACGGATTTTGCATGGATCGATGCTACGTCGACGATAATTACATATTTCGCAGTGAAGATCTTTATAGAGACGATATGTATATTACATATTTAGAATATATCGAATATACCGCTTATTATTTTTAAATGAAACACTCAACAAGAACAAGAAAAGTACGTTAAAATTATCTACACAATAAACATTTAAGAAAATGTTCGATTATCTCAAGGTTTTTTAAATCTTTTTTTATTCGAACATCCGGTAACGCGGACACAAGAGAAGAGACCAATAGATCTATCTTTCTCTTGCGGTAACACTTCGTCTTTGAAAAATGCCGGTTTATATCGCGCCTAAAATGAATGTGGGCAATGAAATACGGGTACAGTCAAGCAAATCAGAGGGAACGCACGCGATACGAGTGTGGGCACGGAAGTCGTCGGGATCTGACTGAGCGCACGCTGATACGTTCGAAAGAGATCGAGAGCAGATGGAAGCAATATATCACCAGATTTTGATAGTGTCGACCGGAACAAGGACTCTTTACAACTCTTGACCGACCATAAAGCAGCGTCGGTGGAATTGCTTTGTACTTATAAAAACTTGCGTTTATTTTCTTGCTCCGATAGTACAAGTCGCTCGATCTCCCCCCAATGATGATGGTCACGCGTATCATTTTTCCGACAAATTTAATTCTGATGTAATGTCGACTTTATCGGATTAATTATCGGGCGTTGCGCTTGCGAATAAATATATATATATATATATATATATATCAACAGACATAATGTTTTTCGACGAACGACGTAACGATTGGTGTAATCGGAGTCGCGTGATTGCGCTGTCGCGCGTAGTTTCACATCGTTACAACGACAACGTAACGAGTGTCGGAACTTGTTGTAGCATCGTGATACAAGCTCGCACGGCGCGATTAAATCGGGTGGTAACCGAATTTCTTAATTAATGGTACGCGTGCGCCGGCGGCTGTAATTAAATCCGCGTCACGGCAGAATACGCGGACACGTTAGCGTACATAAATCCGTTCGCTTTGTAATTAAAGCGCCCGTTTTCTTCGTGCTGGTGCAACGCGCGGTAAAGCCGTGAATCATCGTTGCGCATTTAACACGCGTACAAGGCGGTCGTGCTGCACACCGCAAAGAGATGCGATAAATATCACGAAATGGTTTAATAATTGGATCGTTAGACAATTGAAAAAAACAAATAACCGCTCCTGAGTTGAATCATTGAGTTGGATTTAATTAAAGAAAATTAGCGGAGTAGTAAGCAGAAGCGCAGAAATTTTCTATCTACTTGATATTGCGTATTAATAAATTGTAAGATAAAAATAGTTTGTTTTAGTACGCGCATGTCTGTTATATAAGATAAGAAATCAACGACTGAAAGGAAAACCGAGGAAAAATTTAATTGTTCAATCTTTATTGTAATCTTAATCAAAAAACGAGTGATCGATAAGAGTGTAAACAAAGAAAACAAAATCATCATCACATTATCTGTGATTATCTAAATAGAATAACTTTCTACTTATATTTAGTTCATTCGAAGCACAGACTATTCCCATGTTAGATCGTATTTCCAATGCATAAATCGTAAATATTATACAGGCGAGTAATTATATTTTCGCATGTGCTACGGTTCCACGCGCAGACAAAACGGACGCGGGGCGATTTCGGCGAAGCATTATGTATGCGCGGCAAAATCATCACAGCCGATAATATCCTTACGTCAGATCAGTTTAAAGACTTAGCGTCTCTCCATTGAAAATGCCCGCGTCCCAATTCACTACCCTACCTAAGGCTTTTGATCGCGTGAATAACAAAAGAAGAGACCATCGCGCGAATCTTTTTTTTTTTTTTTTTTTTTTTGTAGACACGTAACTTATTTGGAGCAACTTTTGCGCGCGTGCGAGTTAAGCGCGCATACGACAAAGCGACGACACAGAATAAATTTCTCGCTCGTGTCTTTGTCGCGACGACCAGTCTCGCGCGCGAATTTCGGTTTCCACTTTGTGGAAGAGCGAAGAGAGTCGCGGTAACCCAGTTTCGACAAGCACATGCCCAGAGGCGTCGAACCGACGACGACGGCTTTGTTAGAAACTCCGCTCGTGGCAAACTCGCTTGTTGACGCGCCCGAGGATCATCCGTCTAACTTCACGTAACACACTATCAAGCGTAAACCGGATTACTCCGCAACTTGACAAACCTGCGATAACGCGTGTCTGATCGTCACCACACGTAGCACACCGTTGAAGTTGACGGCGAATGAGAAATTGTTCCGAATGTACTATCGCTCGTGTTTGTCGACGCAACAGTTTCACAACGATCTAACTAGCAGATACATAGTTTCTTCGTTAGATCAGATACGGTCAGTAATAAAAGTCGTGGACTCAATGAGTAGTTTTTCAACTAGTAGTTTTTTTTTTATATAAAAACGTATACGTTTTCTATATAAACATATTTTCTATGTAAATGATATTTTTATCTTTCTTTTTCTTTGCAATTTCAAATTTAGTACGTCTTAAAGATAGATCCGATTAAAACGCACTTAAAGAGTAATTCTGTTTTCAATTTTTTCTATCTCTTGCAACAAAGATAAAATCGATAAGATCGTAATTTTATGCTCTATTCCACATTTATGTCGGTTGACGTCACTCGTGTTTAAAGAGATTAACTGCAATTGATTATATCAAGAGATTATAAAGAAAGGTGTGTATTGTACCGATATCGTCGAAGATGATAAATCTATATGTCCGAAATCCTAATCCCCCATCGCGCGATTTGTCACCACGTGTGACATCACTAATTTCTCCTCCTCTTCTCCAATACACAACATTTTCTGTCTTAAATTTCTAATATCACATCAAACGCTTCTTATGAGTTTCGCTGTCATTGTCGCAAACTTTCTCGCAAACTGAAACATTTTCCAACATACGACACAAGTCTGAAATCTATTGGCGGTAACGTTTCATATCAAGTACGAGTGTCTACTTGGAAAGTCGGTGGACGTTGTCGGGAGATAAGACGTGGGGGGTTGATTGCGAATAATACGACGATCTGTGAGCAAACGCGTGTCCCGCACGTATAGAGCGGTAAACCGACGGAGCCGTGGCGTTATCGTTCCGCTGATAGCTGGCACTAGACGCGAGTTACGTAACACTTAGGGTCAACGTATCCACCGGCTTTATGCAATTGCATGTCGGTATGCTATGAATAGCTCTCCCAGCGCCAGCGACGGCCGTAAACCAACTTTACCGCGAACAAGTCGACGCACTCCGGCTCCGCATAGATAGGCCATCAAGAAAAATTCTATTTTTTTTCCGTCGCGGCGCGCTTGTAAACCACTTAATTGATCGATTACTGATTGCATCAAGTGCGATATCTTTATGAGCAAGCATGTCGTGATTTTTATCTTGTACGCGATCGATAATTAGACGCATATTTTAAACAACTTCGAGTTGGAGGAAAAAATAATACTTGTGTGTGTTTCGTGGTTTTGCTTAATTCATTCATCTTAGTAACGCAATCTTCTATGCATTGTAAGACAATTATAGTTTTAATGTATTTATTTGTTATATCGTATAATCGCGCGACTAAATTAAATTTGCAGACTGATGAATGCCACAGCTAACATCTATGTGCGAGCAAAAACTTTTTCTCACAAATGCGACAAATAAAATGCAAATATTCGTACGGATAATACACATTATGTTGCAGTTATCAAAGTGCATTTTTTTTCGCGCAATATTTTTCCACGATATATTATTACTATTTTATCTTGCAGCGCGATACAACTCGCCGAAGGACGGTAATTAAACGTTTTTGCAATAAAGCGTACGTGAGCTTCTGCGCGTGTTATTTATCCGGTTTTTGCAACTTTAGTTACTTCGCATTAAACGCTTCGCGTGTAAACAGATTTTTTCTTGCGTGATTTGCTCAACGATGTGACACACATCAGAATGCAACTTTGAGTGACAACTGAGAGTGTTTTGAAAGGTACTTATTGTACGATTCTAAAAACCACATTAGCTGAATCAAATTTTTCTTGTTCAAAGGAAGTAGTTCGACGTTTTACTTAGCGTACATCCATTATGGCGGTCTGTTAGTTTCGTGTTTCGTTGTTGTAATTATCACATGTTACATGTAGCACAAATACAAACGAATTTAGCGTCAAAAACAGAATTATTCCGTATTATTGCGTATTGAATTTTCCATCGTTATCTGAAACGCGCGCTGTCCATTTTATAAGCCAAGCTCTTTAAAGATGGCCGAACGATGTCACGAGAGATCTAGATTAGCCCTTATTTTCAGAGGGCGTGGCTATCGACCGGCATGTTTAAAGAGCTCCGTGGACCATTCAAATGTATATACTCCATCACAGTTACATCACAAGAAGGTTTATAATGCTTTATTCAGGTATAGAGTAGATAGTATCGATCGTAGTATGAATTCGACGCAAAGCGGGAGGGTGGAACAGTTGGGCGGGGTGGATTTCAAGGGGCTCGTTCGGCGTTGAACGCGGAAAGTGGAACGTTCACGTGGAAACGCGGAAGTTTTAAGGGTTGAAGCGCGGCAAGAAGCGCCGTGTTCTACGCGAGCAACGCGTCCTGTAATTTCCAATTCCGACGTTGGTACAAGCGTAGCTGAGGATACACGGTGAAACACGATGGTGGTCCGTAAATGGTGGTGGTAGTGGCCTACGACGACGACGACAACGACGACGGTGGTGGTGGTGGTGACGCCGCTGCCTGCGGCAGTAGAAACGGGGGTAGTGGTGGTAGATTTTATGCGGGGTAGATACTTGACGAAGGCGCATACGACCCTTGCTGCTGGCAAGCAAGAGAAGGAGAAACTCTGGTGGCCTGCGAGTGCAACGAGCATGCGCAGCCTGAAACCGAAAGTGCACGCCCACCCGGGCAATGCCGCCCCTGAACCTAGACCTACACCCCCGCTTTCTCTCTCTCTCTCATTGGCACCCCAACCCGATCAACCCGGTGCCCCTAACCTTCAAACTCCAACCTCTATCCGGTCGCCTCTCTTTCTCTTCCACCTCCTCTCTCCCGCGAGCGAAAGAGCTGCCCCCGACCGACGTTCTACTGCGTAGCTACAAGCGAGACTCCCAGGGAAACTACCCTCCGCGTCCTCAGGATTCGCGCGTACGCCTGAGGGTGAAAAATGAATGCGCGCGGTAACAATGACGACTTGGATTACGCGCTTTATTGCGTTTCTGATGAGAACAGTTGTTAATGCAATGCTGCGGATTCGATAAATAGGACTTCTCTGCGCTTTCTCTTCCTTTTTCTTTCTTTCTCTCTCTTTTTTTTTGCTCCTCACTTAACGATATGTACATTCAATTTTGTCGTTCGTGAGAACTAACGAAAGCTAAAATCAAACGGTTTTTTCGTAAATTTCGCTATCGTTGCGCGCACCGAAAGAGTATTACACAACGATGTATGCTTCCCTGATTCATGCTTACAGTACAATATTTAGCATATGTTATCACATGTCTATATACCTTCCCACATATTGTTCTCTGTGTGACTAGCAAGTTTCATCGGCGCAACGACGAGCGTACAAACATTGAAAACTTTTATCGCTCGAGTTTGCGACCAACACGCCACGCAATCGGAACAACATTAAAATGCAAAGCGCGCTCGCTATTTTTACCGTAGATATTTACATTGGCCATCGAACAAAATGAGAAAAAATGTTTTTTTTTCGCACAATTGTCTCGATTTTTCGCTCGTGTAATAATACCACTTCTGATTCACCCTCGAAGGGCGGATTTTTTTAATAGCGCGAATGAGGATAAGTCCCGTGTTCTTTTCAGTGACACATCTGGTTCTTTATACATCGGAACTCGTCGTCTTCATATAGATATATATATATGTACATATATATGTATATATATATATATAAAAACTCGTCTGCCTGTGTACCTTCCCCTCCGAGTTTCACCCTCTTCCTCCATGACGTATAGCGTCGTACCGGCTTAAAACCTCATTCACGATCACCGTCCTAGAAACCCGAACCGATCAAAACAGCTTTTTCATAAGGAGACCTCTCAAGAACGCTGGATTATCCTTTCTCGTACCCCGTAAACTCCCAACCATCGTCGAAATTCGGGAACCGACTGACCTGAATTCCCGCCGCTCGAAGAGCAGCGCGCGCGCAGCTCTCACTCGCGTACATACATACGTACAATATTTACACGAGCCGATACAAATGACAAGGCCTCCACTATACCCGCGAATCAAATTCGTCTCTCTGACGTCACGCACAATGTGCTCGAGTATGATGTATAGGCGTCTGTGCTATGAGCTTCGTTATTTATTGTCGTACCTGCGTATTTATTACACCGGAATTCGCACGTGAACGGAATGCCGCCAGGGAAATGAGTCGTCGAGATTCAACAAATTCATTCCTCTCCCGTGCGCGATCATTTTTATATATCTATGTGTGCACGACCTTGCTTGATAAAAAATCTTTGCGTCAAATAGATGTGTCAGACGCAAGGGTCGATATAAATTTCGTTCAAATACTATTTGTAGTAAAACAACTGTAACGTGTCGTAACGTTAACTCTCGAAAATCGCTAATCGTAGAGAACGATGTGTGAAGAATAAAAAGCAAAATTATTAACTACTGAACAAGAGTCGCACGATTTGTATCGCGGGAGTGAATCATATTGTAACGATCTCGACAAATTGATTTAATTTATAACAGCGCGAACGCATCCGCGAAAACGTTCGTCGTGTTATGTATCAGGGAACTATAAAACTTGACCGCCAGGTGCATGTGGTTAGGTATTTTTACGCAGTATTTTTATTAACATCGAGAATTTATGGACCCACGAATTGGGCGGTTTCAAGTTACCTCTAACAGCTTTACGATCGTCGATAAAATTATGCAACGTAATCTAATACGTATCTTGTTTCGTTTTGCGAAGCCGGCTCGGTGCGTAGTTTCGTTCGAAAACATGCGTGGTTATACTCGAGTAAACAGGACTCGACTCTGCAATTTATTCCATATGAATGAATTACGTGGGAATAATGTAATATAAAGATATTTCAAGAGTTGTGCATGTAACTTAATTATATTATACATAGAGCGTGTGCACAATAAAAGAAAAAATATTCTATAGCGAAAAGTGTAGAGAAAATATATAAAAAGTTATGCAATGGTGTATAACACTGAAGAAAGCAACGAAAATAAAATAGACAGTTTTATAAATACGAACTTCCATAGATGTATAGACTTTATAAAGTCTAGTTGCAAGTGAATTGAATAATTCACGAGTTTATTGACCACACTACGTCGCTGTTCAAATCAATACGATTATATCACAGCCATTACATAGGACAGAGTGAGAATTTTAATACTCGATCTTTTATTTTAATAATTAAAAAATTTCCAATCTTACTAAATATATATATATATCTTCTTTTTATAGATACGTATACGTCGATTCTGTCAACTTTGTTTTTTATTTTAATTTTTAATTAATATGATTTTATTATAATATTATATAATTGTGATTTAATTATAAAATAAAAAGCAGAATTCGAGCATTTCTCGTGAAAAAAGTATTATCACGCGTGTGACCATTGTGATAGAAATATCGACAAGCTCGACGAAATATCAAACCACCGGAAAAAAAAATCGCTGACGCGTCCGTTTTGCACGCGATTAAAAAATACTTTATTCAGCACAATATAAACGTCAGAAAGAAATCTCTGCCATTAATGACGCCGTTTTTACAGATAAGTCGAGCGCTCGATAAGCGTAACATTTGCATGTTAAATCAGAACGTTGTTTGTGCAACTCTCTCGCTGACACTTGCGATAACACGTAGAGTGAATCGGGGAATGACAAACGACAACACTCCCCTGATTTATCATCGATAAATTGCTTTAACAGCGTATTTGCAGATATAAATTTCTTGACAAATACTAGATATATGTATAACATTGGTTTCGTTCGAATATAATTGTGCACTTTATCAATAGACGCGCGTGTTTATTTCTTTCACTCGTGTCTTGTTTTCATGATAACCACAGTTATCTTTATCGAATAAAAGCGCCAAACACGAGTGATTTTACACATACACAGATACAACGGGTTTGCCAGAACCCGAGAGTATCGAAAATTTGAAAACAAAAACAAGTTTGCAGTGGCGTAATCACAGTTCGAAACTAGAATATCGAAATATCTAGCCTACCTGCCTAATCGTTTTTTTCTTCCACACGAGCTTCCGTAATATGTAATTAGCATAAATCGAGATGCTTCGAAAAAAAAAAACTATCTCGGGATAACGTGCGAAACGGTGTGAGAGATTTACCTCACACCGTTAAGAAAAAAAAAAATTGATATTTTTCGTCTGGAAATATCTCGATTGTAACTATATGGAAATTTTATAACCGTCGAAATTGCTTATCTGATGAGATCCGAGAGAAGAGAAAAAGAGAGAAGTCGTAAGAATGAGAAAAATCAGTAAAAAATTTAAATTCTGTTTTAAGTGAGAAAAGAAATATAAAACCACTGACAAAAGTCTTTTAATGTTATAATAGATATCATAACTGAGATTACTTTGTAATTTTAAGAACACTGATAAGTCATTTATATATTTGTAATGTATAATATAAATGCAACATTTGCGTGTTAATTTTGCTCAATTTAAAAACTGCTGACTTTAGTTGCGTATCATAATTGTAATTGATATGTCCGCGTTATATTTCATATATTTCCGGAATTTTTGATGTACATTTCGCCGTATTTAACGACATATAAACACTAAAGAAAAAAACAACAAACTGATGTTAACTAATTAAAGCACGACATATACACGCATACATTAGCATATATATATGTATATATGTATACCGCAAATGTGTTCATCGTGAATCAGCCGCCGACATAAGAAACGTGAAATCGTTCACGTAGGCCTGCCCGAGTCCGTCTGTATATAAACAAGCTTAGCGACTACATTTATCGCAATGATGGAAGAAAGATGCAAAAAGATTTAGAACACAAAATATCACTTAAAAGTATGTAATATTACATTTGCGTATTTTAATCTTTTCAGTCATTATACGCGCATAATATCTTTCATTAATTTATTTTGTAATTACGTATTTAATAGTGACACATTGTACACGTTATATAACTTGAAAAACTGCGCAAAATGATTGATGATGATTGATGATGATATTTTAAAATAGGAAATTTAGATTTTCATTCTCGTATCTTGCGATTACGTTTGAGATAAACATCGTAAGAGTAAGAGAGATTCTTTTTCATAAAAACATTGAAAATCTCGCACCGAATACTCTGAATCTCATATTGTTTTGTTGCGTGCGCGCGGATCAAGCGTTGTCACATTTGAAATTTCAACGTCACGGTTTTTATTGTACTTTATTCAGGCTTTAAAAGCTCTTACATGAGTAATGTTCGTGTGATATACGTGGCAACACGAAAAAAGCCAATGTCAGAAGAAATATAATAAGATACTGACATGAAATATATAAAATAAATGTAAATATATTTGACTACATTTGCAGGAAAAAAGCAATTCGACTTAACCTTAGTTCTCGCGGTACAACGTCTCAATCGCATTGATCAATTTTACTAATCGACAACGGTTATATCAATGCAGAAATACTTTGCTTTATTTTGCTGTATTTCACCGGCATGATCGAATGCAATGCGAGTGGTTATTTACATCGTGTGATGTATGTATGTAAATGTAGTCTGTATAAAATTGTATAGAGATATGTATATTACACACAGACACATGCTCACTGCATATATATGTATATTTTGTGTTCAATTTACTATTAATATTTATTATTAATCATACACTATCTGTGTATAATTAAATACATTGCTATATATTATTTACATTACTGTATTAGGTAAGATATGTATATCGAAAGATATATCGTTTATTTTTGCGAAAATCATACTTTAAAACGATATCAACGTGAATATATCTGCGAATGTTGCGTTTGTCTCGTTAGCGTTCGTTAAACAGCCGTTTCTCTCATATTCTTCAATAATAATGAATTGTCGCGGGAAAAGCAACAGCAAATCGGTGATGTTTGCCTGGTACGAATCAATTTTATTCAACAGTTCTCGCGCGCTCGGGATTCTCGAGATGAAACAAATACGATTTCAGGCGTTACCCTCAGTACGGTTTCTCGCTAAATTCGCATGGGCCGCCTCATAAACGCGAAATGTGTACACGTGCACGTATGTACGTACATACACATGCGAACAGCCTCGAATTATATTCGCGCGCGGTTGCTCGGCCGGCCGGGTTCGAATCGAAAAGTAAAACGCACTCGTACGTACAAACATATACGTGCATCAGCTTGGGCGCGAGCGAGACACGGCTAACAAACGAAGCAAGAAGGGACAACGCCGGCAGTGACGGTCGCCACAGCAGCGGATGAAAAGAGACGGCTCACGAGCTGAGAGAGAAGATAACACGGGCGTAGCACGAAACCGCCGCGAGCGAGCAAGCAGGATGGAATGATACGCGGCACGTAGGTAGCAGCAGCGTGCGCTCGACGCGGAGGGATACGACGGCGCGCATCGATTGGCGCGCTAGCCGTGACCAGAGATGCCAGTTTTCAGACGCGGCAGCATGCAGCAGCATGTAGAGGGGATACGCACACAGGCGAACAGCCGCGTCCGTGTGCGC
>QVNW01000438.1:0-28311 GCA_014825475.1 Pseudomyrmex flavicornis | reverse complement strand
GAGTCGCGCGATTATATCTTCTACGTGAGCCACCGCGGAAGGGTGCAGCGGCGGTCAGGATCGAGCGGTCAGGATCACGTTCGGCAGGCCGACGCGTTTCTTTTCGACAAATCACTTCAGGAAGCGACACGCCCCTTCACGGCTGCCGCGACGTGTTACTACACGCGCTGTTCCTATTTACTTTACGTTTCCTTCTGCCTTTTCCTTCCATCCCTACGTCGGCGAAATGAGAATCCGACGTGCACGCCGCGAGTACGAAAATAGTCCGATCCGTTTCACCACGCGCGCTCACGAACGCGGATAAATCACGCCTTTTCAACCCCTTTCCCGACGGGCGCTTTTAGCCGCGACAGGGATGGTGACTGTGTAGGTGCATTCTCGATGCATGGACATATTTTAATGGCATTCTAGAAAGATTTATGAGCCTCTGAAAATTCAGTTGCTCAAAAGGCAACTTCTTATTCTTTCTCGAGATAAATATTTAAATCGATTTAATAACAAAACGAGTGTTCCAAGTGTTTTGAATGATTAAATTTTATAGAGTAAATTATTTAATTGGTGAATGTGTAAAACCATTTTTTTTACAATATATTTAGCATATATAAATAGAGATTAATTAATTCAGTTTCTCTGATGAAGAAATAACCGTGAGAGATGATGTTTCCAAGAGAAAAACCAATGCTAGGAAAGTATTAGACAAGAACATTGTGTTAAGGACACGTTGTGCGTACCGTGTGAAAAATCATGCGGGTGCCGCGTAACACAATATCGAGATACACGCACAGTTCGGCGAACAATTTACCTGCATCCGCGCACTCGAATTACACCTGTGGCAATGTAATGTTAATTTACGTTTCTAATAGAATTTTGGTAAAATCAAAAAAATATTTCTACGCGGAATTTTTTTGTAATTATTATTTTAGATATCAGTAAATAATAAAAATTCGATCAAAGTAATGTCAATTAAATAAAAAAGTTTATTAATATTTCATACCACAGTTGAGAGATAATTGTGAGGTGGAATAACATTTTACATATCATATCAAACATATTAATTGTATAAAACTATACAAATATCAAGCTAACTACTAGAAATATAAGAAGATCGTATCTCTTAAAAAAAAAAAAAAATGATTTCTCAGGCGATCAATTCCGTTCGAACGTTTCTACTACTTCTCACGCCAATGTGTGCAGATGGGTACATATTATAATATGAAATACAGAGGTGTTATTGATGACTGTCAATGATGAAAGATTATTCGTGCGAAACATAAAAGAAATAAAAAGAAGATGTATATCGGAAATAAACGAATACGCGTGCGGGTTAACGTAAGAGTTGCGACTCTAGCTGTTTTCATATAATATTATATGTAAACAAAAAAAATATACACGCAATTCGGAGGGATGATACGTTATACAATTGAATATCTTCTAAAAGAAATTGAAATAAAATAAAGTATATATATAATCTCACAAATAAATCTTTTAGATTTATCTTTCAGAGTAATTGTGATTGCAAGCTAATAACTTATAAAATGAATCAGCTTTTTCTGCATAATCGATTATAAGACACCGTTTTTTTTTTTTTTTTTATTCAATCGCGCAAAAATATGTAACATATTTTAATCATGATATCTTCTAAAGAATACATATGATACGTATAGATAAATTCCGATGTAAGTAGTTGCGCTTGCGACGGTGAACATCTACGCGGAATTTCTCGAGTATGCGGAATCGATTGCTTTACGAACCTTCGGCAAGGGCGGACCTCTCATTGGAGCCCGCAGGGTGGAAGATAAGGAGTGGAACCAATTAGTCTCTCCCTCGGTAGGAAAGTGATTTCGGCACAATCGACTTCCCTGAAGACGCGCACTTTTATCGAGCTGTAGGTACTTGACACATTTCCAGCGACGCCTTGAATTTCCTCGCCATTTCCGGCTCGCTCAATCGTCGTCCTCTTCACTCGTCTCCGTTCGCGAAATCCATCGACACAGTCGGTGTTTAAAGTTGAACAAAGTCAGCCGTGATATTTCATTTTATTTATCATTTTTGGTCATACTTTTTTAAAGATGTTTTTAAATTATTTTTTCTTGTATTATAATTATTATAATTCTATATGTTTTATATATATTATATTATTATATTACATATATATTTCAATATATATTATGATCTTTATTATTACATGAATATTAAAAGATTTTATTAATTATTAACACATTTTACGTTCTCATTTTACGTTTGGAAATTTTTATGTGACATAATTTTGTACTGTATACTTTTTCGTCATATATTCACCGCACAAAAAATTATATTACACACAATATTTAGTAACATTGTAATGAAATAATGCAATTACTTTATTGAAATATTATGTTTTTATATAAGTTACTTTCTGTTTTTATATTTAAAAAAAATCAAAATAATTGTAAATAAATACATCATGTATTTTTATTGCGATTGTCATGTAATTTATAAAATATTCTTATCGATTATTATATAGAAAGAAATCCGCGCGTTACTTTCAGAAGGATTCGACGCATTGTGTTTTCATCGGAATTTGAGAAGCTAATAGCGTGTAACTTAATACTGAAAAACATTGCGTATTAGAACATTTTATATTCGACGCAGTCAATGAAACTATAATATGCATTAAGTTCAACGAATAGTTCAAGAAGTTGTTCTTTTGAACAACATCTAAACTCCGATTGCACACAGTTTACTCCACTTTGCAACAAAAACCGAAACACCAGTCATTTTTGAAAACACACAAAATTGCACGATTTTTTTGTGCAATTCAAATTTTATCAGTGTTGACTTCTGAGATTATATCGAGCTTTTGTCGCACAAATTACAATAGTTCAGTAAACGCAAAGTTCAAATAGATAACTAGGATCCTTTTAATTACGTTTAAATATCTACTGTAGTAACTTTTCTGTTTTCTTTATTTTTTTTGTATGACCGTCAAAAATATCACTATTTATCTCTATCTTCTAAAAGTTGATGTGTCCGGGATTTTTCTCTTGTATTTTCTGATGTATTCAAGTATCAACATATACGTGACAGTTCAAAGTTAATTACCGAAGTTGATATGACCTGTCAGTTCATTACCGATGTATTATAAACACATACATATCTTGACTGAACTTGTAATTTTTCATATTTCTTCTTTTACAAGTCTTGATGTGTTTCCTCTCTTTTATGTCAGAATGTGTCATATGCACTAGTTATTAGTCCACAAATGCGACATAATCTTTCGAATATAATCGCGAATCTTTTGAAACGCGAATAATGGCCTCCCTTTCCGGATGTCGCGACACTTCTTCGATGCTGTCAAGTATGGGCGCTGTCAAACGAGAAGCGATATCTTTTTCTTTACTTCTCTCCCTTCTCTTCTTCGCGATCTCTCGCGAATACACGCACGTTATATGTTTAATTTCACCAGCGATCATGCGGAGCGCGTGTATTTGGCCGTACAACTGGATGCACGGTGCACGTTGGACTCCCCGCCGAACGTGGACCAGCCGCGGACGTCGTGCCGCCGCCGATCCTGCCGCCCTCGTCACCGCCGCTGTTCTTCTCGCACCTTCGCGCATCTCCCGCCTCACCGTCGTTCCTCTCTCTGTTGCTCCACAAGTTCGATTTAATATAATACACTTTCATGCGGACACGCGTGAATCTATCTGGTGCCATTATCAGCCGCCTCTCCTCATTGATGCGGCTGTGTACTGATCTTCTTCTCGTGAGTCTTTTTGGTCTTTGCGTACTAGTTACTTAGTTCTTTCGTAATTCGCTATTTGCTCCTTAGAGATCTTTATCATAAAACGGAGTAGCTTACTTTCTCGCTCTCTTCAGGAAGTCTATCGACATCCTTTTCACTCTTATTCTTCTCTCAGCTGCGCTGTGTATGTGTATCCCCGACACGTCGCCAATTCTCATCTATGTACTGCGATGGAGAATAACTATGTACCGAGATAACGCCTCCCACGTTTCATTGGTGCAGCATCCAGCTCCATAACCACGCCCATGTGATGTGCGTGTGGGGATATCCCTTCCATCGACCGTAGATAGGTAGGGAAGCGGGGCTTCTTCTCTTTTCCTCTTCTCGTCTCTCTTCTTGTTCATCGTGTAGCTCGGTTTTAATCGTGCTGCGCAGCTTTTGATGTTACAGGGTTGACGCTTTACGCGCGGAACATCGTTCGCGTATCTTCTTTCCTGAAAACGATGAGCGTAAATTTTCGGTGTAGCAAATTTTTTTACTCTCACAATAAAGCCAAGTTAAACATTGTCAAACTGTGAAAACTGTCATGATGTTACTTACTTTACTATACAGATCATTTTATGCCAGAATAAGACTTTTTAACTAATATTATTTTTTACTTTAATTAATTTATACTTTTACTGCATTTAAAGAAAGAAAGATGATTTTTTAATTAATATCACTTATATTTAAATTAAATTAATTTTATAATTTTACTGCATTTAAAGAAAGAAAAATGTTTTTTATGAACATAACTTTTGCTCGAGTTTTCTTAAATGTTAACGCAATAAGTATATTTCTATTGTAAAAACTTAGAATTAAAGAAAAAATAGTTCTGTTATTTTTTTCTTAGATATTTGATTTAAGAAAGTATAAATTATTGAATAATTTTTGTATAAATTATTGAATAGTTAGTTATTATACTTTTGCTAAATTTTTTTTGCGCAAAAAAATATTTTCTTATATTTTATCTTACAACAATTTCTTGACTATAGTGACTTTAGAAAAAGTTTCTTCTCTTTTGTCTTTTTATTTCAGTTTTTTTGAATTATAGGTAAGGCCAACACCTGCTATTTTACCTTTTTGTACCTTGATACAATAAAATCGTTTCCAGATGTTCACAATTTTAGCCACCTACCTTTGGAGAAAATTTAAGTAATCTGTACCTAGTCACGTACAGATGTTTCTTCAAACGAAAAGAACATTTGTCAAAATGTAAGATATTATTCATCACAATAAATCATAGATATTCGATACAGTAACAGATCTAGAGTTTTGAATTCGAAGTTAAGTTTTATGAATTCTTTTAATATCAATTTTTATTAATCTAATAACGTTACTTGTTTTTATTCGTGTCAACTATTTATAATCTATGCTATAAATTTTTTGTTATATAGAAAAAAAGATTACGTCTAAAAGCTATGTCTTAAAGATTTCTAAACGAAAAATCCAAATAAATTAAGTCCGTTTTCTGTGCGCACATTCTAAAGACAAGTAAATTTCAAGACGGCTTTTAGATGTCTTTCAGACAATATATTGTCTTATTGACACTGAATTACTAATCAACAAAATACCACAGCACATGCATGTACATGTGTAACTTTGTTGAGTAAATTTAAAGTATCATGATTCAAAAAAACTTGTGGACATAGCATGGAATAAAACCATGTTCATTTGTTGCGTACGCACCGACAAGTCGCTGGATGACATGGTTACGTAGTTGCTAATGTGCACCACTTGTGAACATTGCGCTGGCTTCCAAGGCGTAAAAGCTGGTACAGTTTCTCATATGGCCCTGGCCGCTCTCAGTCTTCTCTCTTTTCGAATTGAACATAATTTAACCTAATCTATAGAGAAATGTTGATTGATGCTTAAAACCTCAGCTCTGTTAAAGCAAAAGTTACGTTAATTAAACTAAGTTTTAGTGCTAAAACCTCGCTAAACAAAATATAAATTTTTTATATAAAAAAATAGTACGTTGAAAGAATCAAATACTATGTATCTTGAAATATATTCTGGAAGTAATTGAAGAAAGTAAGAAAACATTTTTGTTGCTAACATTTGATATACATTATCATTACTTATATACTTGACTATTCAAATCATCAAACATGAGTGACAAACAGAAAGTCCTTATTTGCGGAGATGTAGAGGGACACTTCAAGTTTTTATTCTCCAAAGTAGAAGCTATCAACAATAAGAGTGGTCCGTTTGAGTTTCTGCTATGCGTTGGTAATTTCTTTGGTATAGATAACTCCGAATTGGAAGTCTACAAATCTGGCAAGAAAGCTATCCCGGTTCCGACGTATATTATTGGTCCTAACAGAGAGTCAGACATAAAATGTTATCCCGAAGGAGACGGTTCCGACATATGTGAGAATCTCACGTATCTTGGAAAACGCGGCCTGTACACCGCTAGTTCGGGCCTCAAGATAGTATATCTCAGTGGAATTGAGAAATCATCAAAGGAAGAGAACAAAGCCATACATTTTAACAAACATGATGTTATATCTATTAAGAATAGTTGCTTGAGAGACCAACCAAGTTTCCGTGGTGTGGATATCTTGTTGACATCTCCATGGCCTGATGGTGTGACTAATCTTGACACTAATAAACCTGAATGCAAGTATCAGGGTTCTCCCTTAATTGCATGGCTAGCTACTCATATTAAACCTAGATATCATATGTCAGGTTTAGAAGGAATTTACTATGAGCGACCACCATACAGGTTAAATTTTTTCTTGTATCAATAAAATTTTATTTTGTAACACAAATCCGCAATAGTTTGTAAGATATTAAAAAATTCTTTTATTACAGAAATCAAAGTCAGAGTGATGAAAGTAGTATGGAAATAGCTACTAGATTCATAGCCTTGGCACCAGTAATGAATGCTCACAAAAGGAAATGGTTGTACGCATTAAATTTAACTCCAGTTGATAGAACTAGATTATCGGATCTAATCATGAAAACAACAGATGAGACACAGAGTCCGTATCCCAAGTCCTTGCTGTTCAGCGATCCAGCGTCGCAAAATCAATCACGCACGCAGTTTTTCTACGACATGGACTCGAAAGACAGCTCAGAGAAGAGATCGCGGCATCATAAAAATTCCAATAAAAGGCCGCGAAGGGAGATCGATCAATCCAAATGCTGGTTTTGCTTGTCCAGTCCAGACGTGTCCAAACACTTGGTAATTTCCGTTGGCACCGAAATCTATTTGGCGTTGGCAAAGGGTGGTCTAGTAGACGATCATTTCTTGATTCTGCCTATAACGCATCATCAGAGTCTGTCGATTTTACCAAAGAATGTGAAAGACGAGATGGATCTTTATAAAAAAGCCGTAACTAAATACTACGAAAGTACCGATAGATTACCCGTGTTTTTCGAGAGAAATTACAAAACTGCACATTGTCAACTGCAAGCTGTACCTGTTCACAAGAATCTGGTACCTGCACTAAAGGAGATGTTTGAGGTATTTTTTTTTCTACTGTAAAATACGTGCTGTATTGTAACTTGTTATATCTAATAACTTTTATGTTTTTATTTTAGGAATTAGCCGAATGTAATAACTTCACCATCATAGAACTGCCGCCGAACACCGATTTACAGCAAATCGCAAATCCCGGCGTTCCGTATTTTTACGCGGAATTACCGAACAGAGTATTGTTATTTCACAGGATCAAAAAGGATTTTCCACTGCAATTTGGCAGAGAAGTGTTAGCATCCGATAGAATATTAGATATTAATGACAGATCCGATTGGAAGGATTGTCATATGAGTCAAGAAGAAGAGGTCGAGCTAGCGAAGAAAATTAGAAAACAATTCATGCCATTTGATATAGATACTTAAACAATTTTTATGTTCTTTTTAGTGTGTATATTTTATGTAAGTTTCATTTATCAAAAACCATGCTATTTTTTATGTGTAAATACGTGTAAATATTTGTATGAATTAAATTTGTAATTTAATTTTTATCTTGACTTTTATATCCACAAAACATCTATATACATTTATATTTATACTGACTGCCACTAAATCGTATCCCGCAAGAGAAAAGATGAAAATTCTTTATGTGTTGTTTATCTCGAGTCGATAGTAGGTAAGAAAATAATAGAAATTCTATTGCATAAAAAGAAAAAACTTTATTCCAATATCAGATAATGTACATAGCTTAAAAATATATAAATTTATGGCACGGTAAGAGTTTTGTATCAAAATTAGTAGCTGTCTATTTTGATGTATTATTTTCTTGATATTTCAATTCGTAATCGCTTGGAGTTGCTAGTGGATTCAATCCACATTGTTTCATCTGAACTGCAATGTCAAGCAAGTAATCGTAACATTCCGTCCTGTAAAAACAAGAAAAAAGAATGCATTTTAATGATTGAGATAAAACTTTAGAGCATGCTAAATTTTTTTTTACATTAGAAGAATCAGGAAATATAAGACAAATAATATAGTTACATAGTCTTTGCCTGTTGCCAAGAATCACCCCACACATAAATCCCATGTCTGCGTACCAACACAGCACAAGTTTCAGGATAATCAATGATAGTTTTGTCCAAGTCTTCTTTTAAATCTCTCTCAAATGGGGTATTTTCTATGATTGGTATTACTAACTCCTCATCGTATCGATATGCTTTGCCCGTTTTTTGATTCCATATACCTTTATTGAAGAGTTTTTATTAGTTTTAATGATACAAAACAATTTAAAGATACTTTTTATTATTGCGAGACTTTTAATTTTTTCATATACCTTTTATCATCTCAAGATGAGTGAGTCTGACTTCTTTTCCAGGCCACAATAATGTAGCCATCACAGCAAACTTAGAATGTGTATGAATCACAGCACCTGCATTTCTTCTTATATAGGCACACATAAACAACGGAGTACATTGTGATTTTTTTAACTTCTTTTCAGGTAAAGGCAACTTTAAATCTGTTCCATTGATGTCTTGCACAAACATATCATCAGGCATCATCCGCTCTTTTTGCACACCAGAAGGAGCTATGTAAACCTTATCTCTGTAGCAAAAAGAGTATAATATTTTTATACAAAGGAAATATGTCATATGTTTATGTTTTTCAATAAACATTCATGTCATATTACTAACTCATGCTTAATGGATATGCCACCACCTGTGCCAGTCACCCATCCAAGATGATAAAACTGTCTGCATAGTTCTGGAATAAGATTTCTTGGATGTTCCTGTGAATGTGTATCAATTTTTTAGATAAAAAACGCTACAAAATAATTTAAATATGTATGTAAATATAATAAATACTTCTTGATTATATACCTTATCATAATTAACATCATAAACATCTGACATTTTTATTGGTACGACGCAAAAGATGAGAGTTATGAGAGTAAATCTTCTTCTCGTTATCTTTATTATGGACCTGGCCGCTCTCAGGCTTCTCTCTGTACAGTATTATGTGTGACTGTAGCACAGATTCAAACCAAATAACATTATACCAGCAGAGAGAAGACTGAGAGAGGCCAGGATATGGGTTTGAACATAGCGTACGCACCGACAAGTCGCTCGTAGATGGCTACGTAGTTGTCAATGTGCACCACCCATGGACATTGCGTTTATAAGGCAGAAAAGCTATTATAGTTTCTCATATTGTCCTGTGTTGTTCTGGCTGCTTTCAGCCTTCTCTCTAGTACTTCATATTTTCACAAATGAAAATGAACTGAGAAAAACATTACGTGGTAATTGTGGTACACGAAGTGCAATGACTTGGATCAGAATAACTTCAAAGTATGTAAATGAAATTTTATTTTATATATAAAATATGACAATGAATTGTTTTTATTATAGTTTAAAGCATTCGGCCTTTATTTCTATTATTGTTATAGATTAGAACAAGGTTTAAAGATAGTAGCACATGTAGACAACAGCAAGTTTCGGCTTCTTGTCAACCGTATATGTCAAAGCTTGCAGTCTAGCAACGATACAAAGATATTCAATGAGGAAGAAGAAGAAAAGCTGCTGGTATCTTTGGATCTGGCAAAAGATGAGTTAACTCTTTTGCTAGATACTGTTACATCAATTTACATGCAAGCTGCATGTAATTTTGTGAAGCCATCTGTCATGGAGTCTGTTATGAAGGACAGTTTCAAGATAGATGAAGAAAAAATTTCAATTTTTATAAATACATGGATGACCTACGGAAAGGGCATTGTAGAAAATTTTAGACAGAAGTCTAGCTTTCCAACTCAGGTATTTTAGACCAAAGAAGTTTGTAAAGATAAAATATTTTGGTTATTGTATATGTTTATTATTTTTTTTAATTTGTTAAGGTAAAGGATATCAATTGGTGTCTAAATGTTCAATCGTCGTCATCTGCAATTTACAAAGAGGCAAGACCTATAGCTCTACTTCAACTTGATCTAACTGGTGATAAGACATCTACTTTAACAGTAGAGTTCGAAGAAAAACAGTTGACAGACGTATATTACAATTTAGAAAAAATTCAATCTCAGCTAGATGCTCTTAAATAAAAGTAAGTAAATGTTTACAAATTACCATGTAAAAAAATTCCTTTTACATCATCCTGTGAGAAGAGGAGTGTGATAATCTCTGGTAATTCTTACTACTTTTATAAAAGTAGTAAGTACTTTTTTAATAAAAATTTCACTTATTGATACTAAATATTTGCCACGACATTGTTTGTTTTTATAAATAAATTTATAGTCTTGATCAAAAATGAGAAATACATTCTAAATATTTATTTGTGATTGTTGTAAATATTTGTATAAATTAGTTATAAGAAATATGTAAGATTTAGATATAAGAGATATATGAAAATGAAAGCCTAATGAGAATAAGAAATTTATCTATTTCTTCAGATTTTTTATATACATTTTTACATGTTAATATTAACATAACAGGATTAGGAAATATATAGGAATGTAATATATACCTCTCGATATAGTAATTATAATTTTATTAAAAAATTGCTACAACAGTTACGTGTGTATAAAATATAGATGTTTCATTGCATATGCAGTTTTCTTGTTTCTTAATTTTACAAATTTTTTATTATCCTCTCTTTCTCTTTTGTTTTTTATCTGTTTATAACAGTAAACTGTCAAAATAAAAAAAAATCTGCGTATGGAAAACTTTTTTTATATCACACTGACAAAAGAGAAAATGTTGACAGTGTATTATAATCCAACATTTTCGCATACTTTAGTAGACGATACTCGGTGAAGTTTCTCCGCTCGATCGTACGCGCGTGGACTTCTGTTAGGTAAGACACTTTCGATACTTGACACACGGCTGCTGTCCTCGAACTGAAAATTGATCTTTCCCTGATTTTCGCTGTACAACCTGCCGTCGCAAACTCTCTGCTTTCTCTCGTCGGGTGATAAAGTCTCCAGAATCTCGGGTGTTCTGCGGACGAAGATTCGTGCTTTGCACACCACCAGTACGACGACTATTATCATTAGGAACAGGATCATGGCTGTCAACGCGCCTACGATCCATCCTAGTTTCTCATCTGTGCGATAAGTAAAATGCAGAGAACAAAAAAGAGAAATATTTAATAGAATTTATATTAAAATAAGTTTTTTTTACTAATATATACATTTAATTTAAAGTACATATAAAATAGCAAGTTTACAAAAGAATAGATAAACAAAATGTCAGCAAACCTGCCAAGGTGTTGAGTAGAACGAGAGTCGCGCTTCCTATCTCAATATCGGAGTTCTCATCGCTAATCGTGAATCTGCAGGTCCATTTTCCCAGATCGGAATGGTCCGGTTTAAAGACCAGTTTGCATATACCCGTGGTATAATCCATTTGCAGATTATGTCTGTATTAAAAATATTAATTTTTAGCTATACGAGAAGCGATTGATAAATATCCAAAACGACATAGTAATATATCAAGTTTCATCTTTCAGAACAAACGCTAGCTCATTATTGGACGTAATAACACCTCGCCAAATTGTTCTTCTAAAAGATAAAATTTGTCAATTACAACAGCAATTGTCGCTATCTATAAGTCGTTTCGAATACTTTATCAATTGCTCCACGTATGTCATATAATACAAATAGAAAATTTCACCTTGTCTTCTTAGCGAGCTTGCTGGAATTCTGATATATGTGAAGCTTCGGAGCGTGGATCCAGTGGCATTTGGCTTCCGACGACACAGCTCCGACTCTACACGCAAGAGTGACCATCTGATGCGGCGCGGCCCAAACGGCGATAGTGACGGGTTCTAAAATAATTAAATCTCTCTTGGAATGCAGTTTGTTTTACTTCACACTTTTTGTAGCCACAAGGAGCCTTTTAATTTCTTCGTCCCACTCACCCCCTCAGAAGCCGCTAGATATCTCCAGGTGCAGATTATTCGACGAGCGAACCACCTTTGACACCACCAACCACCACTCGTTTGTGCATCGATGGTTTTTCGTGGCTTGATAAGTGCTTAGAATCACGTTAGAGTGTGTAGCGCTGATCTCGCGTGCATTAATGAGAGATTGAAGAAACTCGAGAAAAATATAAGCGCCGAGACTTTATCGTGCATTCAATTATTTTGATACGAAAAATAAATTATTGAATATAAATGATTTTTAAGAATATAAAACTCTCGTAGAAATGCACAACTTCCGTAAACTTTAGCGCTTACATTATTTTTCGATGCTTTTCTTCAATTAATTATCGCTTTATTGTGTACCAAGGATTTCGGGATTATTTCGATTGTGATCCGCTCTAGAATTCGACTATTTCGAATACATATAATTATCGTGTGTAGTTAGTAACAAGGATGATAAAAATGGAAAGATAACGTTCTCGCTACTATTTATTTAGTAAAAAAAAAAAAATAGTTTACATCAACTCGGAGACTCAAAAATGCTTGAGAACACGCGAATATCTCGCGGATCTTAACGATACTTAATGGCACATGAAGATTCATACGCTCAGCGAGTAAATCGTCGCTCGAGATTATTATAAAGGATAAATATATATAAGGATAAATCGTGTGTTTTGATGTAATTTGATCGCAGTAATTTTTAGATCGAATGTTAAAAAAAAATAAAAGGTTCAAGTTTTCTTTTCTAAAATATCAGACGGAGTTATCAATAAACGAGCTAAACGAATATTACTCGTCGCGAACATGAATTTTCCGGACGCTAAAGATCTTAAACGCTAAACAATTGCCTACTTAGCATTAAATATTTAGCGGCTAGTCGTAAGTAATAATCGAGTACATTAATAATAACGAATGTCAGCCTTGATTCGAGGAATAAAGGCGATGTAGAGGCGCGAAGTTAACTCAGGAGATGAATACTTTCTACAATAAATAATGTAAACTATATGACGAGATACGCAACCTGCGCATTAAAATATGTAGCCCTGGTAATAAGTGTATATATAAGTATATACACCATGCCGTGTGTAACTACATAATTCGAAATGACAGAGCTAACGTGTGCGATACGCGTTGCATAATAATAATGAAGGACGGAGGGAAATCGCAATTGATTGCGAAGCCTTCTTAATCACTGGGAATAACGGGAAAAACCGACAAGATTGTTAATTTGTAGTTTATGAGCCGGCGCACAACCCGATAAATCGCACGATTTATCGAAGACTCGCATGGGGAAAAAAACAACAATAACGAATGCCGCCAAATGATAAGCTGAGATGATCTAACGTCTTGCATCTGTTACGAGCGTTTTAATATTATTAATATATATCATACTCTCTTGATAAGACACATACTGTCTGGTGTTGAGACGCGAAATATACAATTTTATAAACGTCCTAATAATTTCGAATATTCTTGCAATAAGCGTGTCCGCGCGTTAGAACAAGTGACAAAAGAGTTAAGCGTGTGTTAATAAAATTATTTCTCGCACACGACGTTTTCCGGATACAATGAAATTGATTACACACGAGTAATTCTCTAACACACACATGGGCGGAGCCCGACGCTCTTTTGCAAACATTCGCCTCATCGCTTCCATCAAAGTCTAATCTAGTGACATATGAAATTTCATCGACACATGCAGATCCGTCACCTCTCACCGCGACACAATCTTCGAAATAATTTTTCGCGAGGATCCAAGATCGATTTCGCGGATATTTTCCTGTGGAGCTCGATTGTTTCCGTTTATGTCGCCGATATCGAGCGCGGATCCTCGCCACTCGACACAGATGTGGAATGATGAGTTATGCGCAGTTTATAATCTTTCGATTGGACGGCTGCGACTATAGCCAGGTGGTCGCAATTAAGAATTATCGCCGTGAATCAACTCCATAAATATTGATCTTCTTTTCTTTCTTACTTGACGAGAGCGAGGATATCAGATATGTTGTATAAAAAGTAGACTGAAAACAATTTGTTTTGTGAAATTAGAGCCCGGAGAGTTTATCACTTCTCTTAAAAATTTGGAAAAAATCAATCATTTGAATATTAAAAAATTATATAATTTAGATATATAATCGTTAAAAATATGTAAAAAAAGTTCATGTAATTTGGAAAAAAAAAATTTAATCACACACTCGTAACTTACTAATTTTACTTAATATCCGAGTATTGGTTCACTACGACAGAAGGGCCGTCCAATCAATATTCGTGCCGTGAAGCTTCGTCTAGCGCAGATTGCAAAGACGTGCGTCAGGATCCATGGCCTACACTTATGTATACCTACACGCACACGCGGCGACGCGTGCAAAGTTCACGTGCAGGTCGCCTTGGTGCACTCACGATATCGGTTGGTTGCGACAGTAGTCGCAACTGTGCAGCCACGGATCCTAAAACGTATATAATATACATGTGTTCCACGATATTTTGTTTTTTTTTTTTTTAATTACAGTAGCACTATCGTAGAAATATTTAATCGATCGAATGCAGAAGCGATCCTAAGCCAGGCTTTGGGCGCGCGAAAGTCTCACGTATTTCATAAAACTCGATAGAAATTCGATAAAAAAAAAAAGTCGATAAAAAAACTCTACGCGGCAAAACTTGATTAATTACTTTTGAAAGTAAGAAATTATAGACACGTTGTTTAATATATACATCATGAAGACAAAATAATTTATCTTTTTCGTAGATAATTTCTACTTGTTGCCTGTTAACTTGAGTTTTATGAAGCAGGCACCTGTCGACCGACGCGAAGGAACGAGTCCTTTCACACGCGAATCGCCGCATACGAGAGGTCCTTGTACATATACACGTGACGGGCTTGCATATGCAACGTCCTTACGTGCTTCTTTTGCACGCGAGACCCTTCTCACGCGAGGCACTCGGAAAATTTATACGTGGTATAACGCGATATCTGAGAGAGTTCGATTGCTTTAATGATAGAGCCGTCTCATGAAACAATTGATGAACTTTACTTGTGTAGCGTCGTCACATCGATTATCCATGTCAGAGAATGTAGATTAAATAAATTCTTCAAAGCGAAATCAAAGCGGCAATCAAAAATCTTCTTTTAGTGATCGATGGTGCTCCGAGATTGTGTAACAATGTGAGAACACATTTGTGTCAATACAATTGAATACTATAAATTAGAAAGGATCTATAAAGCAGACTGAAAAAAAAAAAATTGAATATAAGTAATTGTCTGAAATTTATAATTTAGAAAAAAATAAAGTTTTTTCAGCACATTGGTAATTGATATTGCCAAAAATGTTTTTCCCATTGCTTTCTATATTTTGTTTCTGGATCCTTTTTAATTTACGATATTCCAGAGTGACTATAACTACGATTTACCGAAGCCCAAGCCGAGCACGTCGGAATCGCGGGACGATCGATTAATTGATGCTTCCACCCTTCACCGTCAAGTGGTGGAGAAGCGGCCACTACACCGGCCGACTTAGGACTCGATGATACCTGGCTCGAGTAGGCTCAGCTTCGCAGGCGGCGCGTCCGTGTAATTCTGTCGGCCGTGTATCCTGGCACCGCAGGTCCACAGACCCTCCTGTTCGGCAAGAGCGTGGCTCAGACGGACGCTGCAGTCGCGGGCTTCGTTTCCGGCCGCCGGAAATTGCTTTACCACTACGGTGGTGTTGGAGTTGACTGGCGTGAGCGACCAACGGCACTGTTCAACCGCGGAGGATGTGACGCAGCGTAACAGAACACTGCCGCCGGAAGAGATCTGAATGTCCTGCGAGAGCTCCGAAAATTTCACCTCGTCTGAAAACAAACATTGGAACCAAAAGGTCAAAGTAAAAACAGAAAAAATGGAATACAATCAAATAAGATAAATGTTCCAAACATGTAGAAATGGCCAAATATTTAATTAAAAAATACTTGTTTATAAATATTTCCTTAATAAATATCTAATACGTGTCCGAGTCATTAGAAACGAAATAGAAACTAGAATTAAATCTGAATCGCGAAATGTGTCTACCTTGTTCGTAGACGGTGAGCTTGGCTGGTGGCGATGTTAGAACGGTGTTGAGAGAAGCGATGGACACCTGGCAGCTCCAGTAACCTTGTTTCTCCGCGTGTAAATGCGGAAGATGAAGAGAACAGTCACGGCCTAGATCGTTGTTACTCGGAAATTCGTCGACAACGATCTCTGGATTGTTGCTGTGCAGAGGCTTCCAGGTCCACGTGCATTTTTCTACGCGGCTACTGGTAACGCATTTCAACGTCGCTTCCGTGTCTATTGGCACCGCCATGTCCGTTGGTACCTCGACGAAGCTAACTTTAGCTGGAATTAGTAATCGCGATAAGAGAGCGTCGCGCGATTAGTAAGAAACGTGAAAAGAGCACGTCTCTGCGTCACGCGTCGGGTAAAGTGACAGAGTCTGTTTTTTTGTCGAGAGCACGTAAAAAACGTGTAGGTACTTCGAAAAGCTTCGGATGTGATAAACGGTGCAAGCGTCGCGCGTTGTTCACGTCATTCCCAAAGAAATATTTTAAAGTATTCAAGTCGAAGCGTTTTGGAAATTTGGAAAATTCGCGGAAGATATAAAGAGAAGAGGTAATAATATCGAATTATTAGTTATTAAATCCAATATCTTGATCGCTCACAATGTACGACTAGTCGATCGATTCTCTTCAATTAATTTTTATCGAGTGTAATTACACACATATAGAAATATTACATCAAATATATTTTGAAATTTTTATCGCGGCGTTTAATTATTATTTTACGAATTTTCCGTGTGCAAGTACACACACACACACACAATCAATCCTCACATTATTTCAGTTCGAGACATTAGCTTGCAATTGCGAGAAACGTTAGGTATACCATAATTACATACATATTCTTTCGCACATCGTAATTATCGAATCCACGCGAGTCGATAACGACTCGCAATTGCCGGGTGTTATTTATTTCTTAATTAAAAGCAATCGTCGCGTACCGGTCGGGAGGAGGCTGACGGTCGCCGCCGGCGCCGTGTGAAGGATCCCGTCGGGCGTCAAACGTACGCCGCAAGTCCACAGTCCTTCCTCCTCATACAATATGTTCTTGAATCGCACGGAACAGTCGTGATCCGCGTCCTTGTTTGGACTGAACTTCTTCACCAACAGCGGTTCCTTGCTCGAGTTCGACGGCCTCCACGACCACTCGCATTGCACCACCGGCTTATTTGCGAAACACCGCAGGAAAACCGATTCGCCGGCCGCCACTTGAACGCCGCGGGACAACTGCACGAACTCGACTATAAAAGGGAAACAAAAGCACCCGGGTAGTTTTTCGATCGAGAACCGGGTTGCACGGTAGTGAAGCAACAGAGTTTCGCGCAGTTGTGACGCAAAGTAGACTGTTAGTTTGTTTTTTCAAAACGATCATCTCTCACAGTGTTCAATAAAACCTATTTCTTATATAATTGCACAATAAAGAGAGAGAGAGAGAGCGATAGACTGTTTGAACTATTAAATTACAAAATTTTTCAACTACATTGCTGTATATTTTTTTAATAAACTAAATTTTCTGATTATTTATATTGTATCTCTTTGTATGGGTAAAATATACATAAGTGTCATTGAATTTTTTGTCAATAAATGTCAAACGTTAATAAACATCTCAGCGGAAAAATCGATGAGAAAAATACCTTCCGATATCAAAAATCGAACGGGAATCGATTGGGTAAAGGAGGAATTCGGATCGATCCGCGCGCCGCAGGTCCAGTAGCCTTCCTGCTCCGGCAGAACGTTCTTGAACTTGATACTGCATTCCGTGCTGTCGTTACCGAAGGCTGGGAACGATTTCACATCGAGGTTCCAGGGCTGCGACTGGTTCAGTTGTCGCCAAGACCACTGGCATTCGCGCACCGGCAACTTAGTCTGGCACATTATCTGCGCCGAGGATCCCGCGGGCACCTCGATAACATTTTCGTGCTTCGCGAATGTGATGACGACGCCTACAGAACGTACGAAATGCATTAGAGCAGTTGAACTCATCGATTACACGTCTCTTGTTGCGTAATGCGCCGTTTTCACGCTCAGAACTCGAAAGTTGATCGAGATCTCACGAGAAGAAGAATAAATTGCTAAAAGGTCATCACGCAAGTTAATTTTTTTTTTTTTTAGTTGTATAGAACATTTATCATTTTTATCTCTAGATCTCTTGATTCAAGTCAAAACAATATTTTTTCCTAAAGAAAACTCTCCTGTGTACAACTTATAGTCTCTTTATTTCATGATTCACCTGAGATGATTATTGAAGTGACAAACAAAATTTGTCTGGAAACAGCATTTCATTTATGATTCACTTTTCTTTCATTTTTCGATGAGTCATATTTGTTATCGAAATCGAGTAGAATTTTTGATATTAAATTTTTAAACATCATGAAGTATAGTCTGTTCGGCGGGCAAACTTTATGTTGACGTGGAAAATATTGTGACAGTTAATACAGTCAATGAAGACAAACAGCGATGTCAAGCACGTTTTGTCACTCGAGAATTCGAGGTCGCCAAAAAGCAACTGCGTAAATACACTCTTATTCGCTCTCGCACGATTAAAATCGAGAAACTGCGCGACTTGTGAGCAGTTTTCCTCGCAAAGAAATAACAAGTCGAATTAATCATCGATTTTTATCAATATAAAAATTAACGAAAGCCATCAAACAAAAACATAGACTTTTATAATTACCAAAGTCAAAAAAAAACATTATCAATAAGTTTTACAAAACCAACGCGAATTTTCAATCGTAAGAAAGTGATAAAAGTTTATTAATTGATTAAATAGTTTGTTAATTTGAATAATTAGAATAAAATTAATGGTCTTTTTGTCTCAAGTTGTGATGAAAAAATTATGTTTTTAACGCAAAATAAAAAGTTAAATTTTTTACTCTGAAATCGCTGGAAAAAAAATAATTAAATGTTCTATTTACCGTGATTGGCGTTGACAATGCTGAGCTTAGCGGGCTCGGTGCTGGTGAAAGGATCGCTCGTGGAGGTTCTCGCCGCACACGTCCAGTATCCCGTCTGCTCGTGCTTGGTGCTAGAGAATCTCACGGAGCAATCGTTGCTGTTGTTCCCGAACGAAGGAAATTGTCGTACCGGTAACGGACGGGTCGTGGGAGTCGCCGTGCTCGCGATCGTGGTCGAGATCGCCGTGGCTGAAAATCACCGGAATAGATTCGAGCAAACGGCAACCGATATGCATATTCAGCGCGAGCTATTACAGACAATTATGAATAATGCCCGTGCGATATCCAGCGCGGAAAGATAAGTCGACTGTCTGTAAAAATAGTTATTGCGCGAAGTAAAACACGATATAAAAATGAAAAAAATTCTAAATTAAAAAGAGATTTTTACGAACTAACTATCAAAGACATTCTTTTGTAAGATGTAACAATCGACCTTCTTTTGCGAATTAATTAATCGCGCGAATGTCAAATCGAATTGAACGCGTATTGAGGGCTCGCGAAAGGAACAATGTGTATAGTTTCGCGCTCACTCGTAGAAACCGGCGGGCTTTCACTGACGTCCGGAAGAGGCAGGTGAACAGGCGTCAATGGCTGCCAGGACCACTGGCACTCGGCCACAGGATTGGCCGTTCGGCATGCCAACAGCACGGACGAGCCCAGTTCGGTTTTCGTGTGCTCCGGAACGTCGACGAACACTACGGAGATCAACGGCGGCGGCGGCTTCGTCCCCGGCATTATGTCGTCCATTGAGTGACCCTCCGCTTCGGGAACGACAGTCGCTTCAGAGACATTTCCGGTTTCTCCGATCGTGCTCGTCTCAACGAGCTCATCGGCCACAGGAACACCTGGTAAATAAATACAAATTGCAAAGTAAATTTGCGAGTGCGTCTTAGTTAAATATTGTTACCAATTTCATGGAAAAAAGTTGAGAATTCAAACTTCTAACCATCCCAAAGTTATAAATAAAATTGTTGCCGGATCAAATAAGAGAGCTATAATGGAGAAACTAAGATTCGGAACAAAAATCGCGACGGAATCGAAAGCGCAGCCGGAAAGCCGACGCGACGACGTCGCGAAGACACTCAGCACGAAGAACCTCAGCGGACGGATATGTGGGACACGTTGGGCAGGAAGCTACGACAGTCACGTAGACAATCGCCTTGCGTCGCGCGTCTGTCACCATGTGCAGATAGAATCAGGGTCGGATCGATAGTTCGACTCAAATAGTTATAGTTGTCTGCGGATCTTCGAAAACACAGCAGGCTTTGCACTTATCGTGCGACTATTTGTATTTACAGAACTGAGGAAACTTTGCGTTGCGCAAGAATCGTCGCCGACGAGGCCGCGTCCTATCTATATTGCGCACATGTTACAACCGTAATTTACATTAATATGTCACTAACGCTGATTATTCTGAAAACATATATAAAATGTTCGAAACAGTGTGGTATAGGAGATCTAAGACAAAAATATAGTATAAATATTAATATACCGAGTAAGTTTTATAATTCTATAAATACATATAAGAAAGAGAGAGAGAATATAAAATAATTATGTATTTTTTAAAAGGAACAATGTGTTTTTTATAAATTTATAGTAAAGCAAATCCATTTTTAATCCAATAAATTTTAAAGCAGTTGTACACCTCCAATTTCTAAACCGCGGAACTAAAAAATATTTTAAAGATGGTTTTTTTTAACGAGCTTGCAATAATGAGTTTTTAATTGTTCATCGCGGCGATTATCGAAAGAAGAGACGCCCCTGCGACCGATCGCACGCTTTCTACATGACGGGTATGTAGTACGTGTACAATTACATGCCCGAAGTTGGTCCTTGGTGTATTGTCGCGTAACGTTAAAGCCGCGGGACTTTACGTCGGTTGAAACCGACGCTGTCCTCAAGACAAACGCGGAGTTGGTCGCTGACACTGGAAGGTCGTTTCTACTTTACATTGACACACTGATCGGCGGTATGTGCGTTTTACGGGCGTTACGTGTGGCGATTGACTTCTGTCGAAGCTCGATCGAATGTCGGAATACAATCCGTGAGGATTCCTTTGATGTCGCAATCACGTTGCACCAATTTCGTAACAGCTGTAATTCCGCGCGAAGACTGGTGCATATTTAATATTTTAATTTCTGATTTTCGTTCTTTAAATACCATGTATGGCATCTTCATATTTCTGAATATATATTTGTAGATGAGACATTTTAAGAACGCAAAATAAATTTCTAATTTTTGAGAAACGCACTTTCCACGCGATATCGCGTTATTACATATCCGTTTTTACACCGCGTCTATCTCGTTTGCTTTAATTTTACGACTTCGAAGCGCGATAAAAATCAAGCGAGTTGGAATTTTCAAACCGAGGAAGCGCACATTCCGTCGAGTTATGGCTTGACTTTCTTACACTTTCTTTGTCACAAATATGCGCCGCGTCTCAACGGGAAAAGTTTATCGCCTGATAATCAGAGGTCTCAGATCGAATTACATACCTACGGTCCGAATGGATTTTTCGGGAGGGCGAAAGAGTAAGAGACGGCCGTGACAAATGCGACAATGGAATCTCGTCCCGAGACCATGAAGCATAGATGAGGTAAGAAGCGTAGCCGAGCGAAATCGATCGGCTGACCGAGAAAGATCAGAGACCATCATATAGCAAGAATTCTGCTCCGTAATTAAAATCGCAACCTGTGACGGCCGTTGACCCGTAAGCGGGGAACACGATCGCGCGATCCAGTCGATTCGATTTCGTCCTCATTAATTGATTCGCTCTGCCCATTTTTTTGCGGCACGCAATGACGGTCATGATGGATAATGCCAAAGAAGACGCCAAGATAGATGATGAAATTATTATATGAGGTAAAAATTTTGTAATAGAAAAATTCTATTTGCCACGCGCAGAAAATTGTTAAAATAAATGCAAATCATCGACATATGCATGACTCAGAAATTCGCGCGTTTTTAAGTAATTAAATATCCACACGTGAATTATTCTTTCCGTCATTATTGTTGCTTGACGTAATATTTAATAATAAGTGCTCACGACAAAGAAAATTAACTAATTGTTACGATATAGAATGCAGATAATATTAACTTAAACGTAACGTAGCTTTCTTATTCCTTCGAGATGTAACGCCTCGTTATTGCAAGCGCATTACATCATGCTGCTTGTGCTGCAAGATAACCGCACCTTTTCAACGAAGTCTTCGACTGGTCTAACTGCAAACGAAATTCTTCGAGGAAGCATCAACCTACACATCAACACTTCCAAGAAGATTCGAAATATATTCGGCCTCTAGATCCGAGAGATTTATTTATCAATGAGAAATTATTCGAATTCTTCAAATACCGAATTGTAAGTAGGTATTTATCAAGAGGCACGGTATATAACATGTTAGACGCCACAATTTTGTCTTTTCATAAACGAGAGACGAAAAATCTCTGCACGTCATTATGCACATGATTCAAATCGGGTTTAAATTAAAAAGTACACAAACATATCTTTATTATTATGCAACGTTGATTACGTCAAAAGACATCCCAGTTAGTTGTTTAAATTTTTATTGTTACACTTTAGATCGACAGAAATTCTTTTCTATTCTTTCCCGCCTCTTTTTAAATTTCAAAATATTTCTCAGGATCTTATTTAACTTCCGGTTTCTCTTCTTCGCAATCAATCCCGGAAATGCGCGCGACTGATCGTCAGTCCTCTGGTTTCCGCTGTAGGCGAATCGACTCGCCGCGAATATTAATCGATCGCATCGTTACTAGTCGAACTCGGAGATTCACTGCCATATCACATCCGCGAGATTATTAGATTCACCAGGTTTCGCACTTGTAACATACGTTTCATCCGCGATTCTTCCTTATCAAATATGCATTATATTCCGGTGCATGTCTGAAGTATGTACGAACGTCATCGTAAATCACTTTGTATGACTAATAGCAATTATTCCGCGAAGTTCGTGAAACGAGATTACATCTGTTACCTTTCCTTCTCTATTTTTTGATCATTAACAAACATGCGGTTTATGTTTTCATTATTATTTTAATTCATAATTTTCATCTTGTAATTTTTTTGTATTTTGCGTGCGTGACGCTAGTTCACGATTCTTTACATATTTCCACGGCATTTTGTCTCAGGCTAAGTAATTAACTAATTTATCTCTCTTTCTTTTTTTTTCGTGCTCCCTCTCTATCTTTCTCTTCATGCACGGCTGGCTTCGCGTCGAGAGGTATGTGCATGTCCGTTTTTTTTTTTTTTTATATTTGCACACGACGACGGTGACGACGTCGACGCCTTGAAACCTGAGAATTCCGTAAACGGTGAGGCGCATACGTCTGACGTGTGAGAGAGCTCTGATCGTGTCAAGGATATGCAGGAATGTGCATCCTTCGTTCGCACAGGACTCGGCTTGTTATTTCACGTTACTCTTGAGCGCGCAAACGCAATTTTCCAAGAGATACGCGTTGTAAAAATACATATCGGGCCTTTAATTCCGCGTTTTATTCGTTCATTCATTTGCAGCTTTTGAAATGTAGAAACAAGAAGAAATAAAAAAATATGTGCACATTATCGAAAGAATTGAAACGCACCCTTATTTACGAAATAATTCAATAATTCGGATGTAAAATAAATTCGAACCACGTAACAAAGATATCTTGTCTCGTTGTATTTCATGTAAATCGCACGGTTTATCCGCGACATATTGATAGCAAATCTCGAGCTCAATGAGACCCCGTCTACTGACGCGTGACGTTTGGTAGTTGAACAGCACTTACATACTACACGCGTCCCGATGAGCATCCAGGTTACGCGTTGCTCAAGCTTCTATGTCTCACTATTTAGTTGGGTGGTAGCAGATTGCGAGCCGTGTATAAACTGTGATTTACCTCATTATCTCGCAACGTCTAATTTTTTCCGCAAAAACATCACGCACACGTACGAATTGTCATTACATTGTGCGCTGTTTGCGCACCGATTCAAAACAAAATATTCTCTTTGTAGTTTCCATTGTATGTGTGCGTCTTCATTTTCAAATAATTTTATTTTCTCGCGCATAAGTCTTGGCAAGACTGAACATTCGTGTCAAAAAGAAATTACACGCGTATTCAATATAATTAACAAACATTAAAACTTCAAAAAGAGCATATAATGCAGAACATTTTTCTTTCCGAAAAGGATGGGGAGGAATTCGTCGGTCTCGATATCGTGCGGAATGACGATCGCAGCCTATTCTTCGCGAGATTCGGCGAAGTTCTTTTGTCGCTCCCCTTTTTTTCTCGCGCTCCTCCTCGTAAAGCACGCAACGCCGCGCCGGCTCCGAAAGAAACTGGTTCTCCCTCCAAAGAGGGGTGGTTAAACCCGATGCAATGCGTGCATTTAGTGAAACATCGCGCTGGAATGCAAACACGTGTGCGACGGCCGAGAGAGAAGGGTGCGTGCGGCGGCATTATAGGTGCACGGCAGTCGGCCCTGACGAGAAGACGACGACAGAAAAGAAGAAAGCCGGTGCATGTGTGTGTCGGAATTCGTACGAATTCTTTCGCCTTCTCCTCCCCCAGCGACAGTGGGATGCATTTTATGTACACATGGCGTGATGCATCAGTCGGCCTATGAGGGTCGCGCCTAGAAAATTATCGTCGGATATATCGCTTCTCTTTTTTCTTCTCTTGGAAAGGGCAACGTTCGATGGAAATCACAGATCTGACGTGATTCAGATTTGTCGCCCCTTTATGGAGACACGCGGATATATATTTAAAAAAAATCTCGTAACATATTTTGAAAAACAAAAACCTATGCAAAAACAAATTTTACATTGTCGGTTTATTTTTTTATTGTTTTTCACGTGAAATCGCTTTCTTGTCTTGGTGTAATATTACAATTATTAATAAAATATATCTTGCGCATATTGCTCAAAGAAAATCCCGCTAATTTCATACGTTCTGACAAGATATCTTACATCGTTAGTTAATTGAACTTGTCTACATGTTCTAAACTCATGTATATAATGGTTTACACGAGATGATCATCACGAACAACGTCGTTCACCGACGAAGAAATTGTGCGCGGTGCGCTGAAAACGATGCACGCGATGCGCCGCCGCCGTTCCGTTTCGCTCTGATTCCGGCCGCGTGAGAGATCTCGGCATGATTTCGCTTCGTCGTCGTCGTCGTCGTCGCCTCAGTGTCGAGGCGAAAACCGCAACACGCCGCGCCCGATTTATTATTCCGGCGACGCGCGGAACGAAAGTGAATCGGGTATCGAGCTAAAACTCATTCACAGAAGAAACAATTCACCGCGCGAGAGAGAAACAGTTACTCTTTGAACTCGGCTTTAATTTAAAAATTCGCCGACACTTTCATATTCCGCAATCTTTTGTTGCGTTAATTATTAAAATTTTTTTCATAAATATGGACAAATGTCCAGTGAACTTTTCATATAGAAACATTCTTCAATTATATTATCGATAGTTTAAGACGAATATTTATTTATTCTTGAAATTACACATTTTGTATAACCGTGATACTATAAAAAAGATACTATACGTAAAAATGATAAAATATCACGCGATATTAAAAAAATAATAAATATAAATAAAGCGCATTACGAAATTATGTCGTGCCCTTCTTTCTTCTTCTCGGAAGGGAATAATTTTTGCATAAAACGCAACGCATTCTTTTTAAATTGCCTTTTAAACTGCACGCGCGGGCATTGGCTGCATTGCGTCGTCGCACGTGCGTCTGCCGATGGCGTGCCGCACTTGTTAATGAAATGCAATCGTCGAATGCTCAGCGAATGTAGAAAGAGAAAAGAGATCCCGAAACGCAGATCGCGCGCGCGAGAGAGAATCGCCTCGAGCTGGTTTCACTGCCAAGGTGCATAGAAGTAGATTTCAATGCTAGGTACGCGACGTTGTTGCGTCGAAGTGCTTTCTCTATTAACGCGGAATTTTCTAACGACAGATCGAGCAGACTTTTCAATACAAAAGATATAACTGATATACGCGCGTGTGTTAATGTTACATTAAAAAATATATAAAAAAATTAAAGAAAAAATGAAAAATTTGAATCTTATTGGAATCTTGTTGTTGCGTGTTTGATTACTGAATATATTTTGATCATTGGTCATTTTGTCATTTTGATTTTCAGCATCCATTTATTTTTCACCTTGCTCTTAATTCGCACGTGCCCTTGATGATTATCGCCAAGTTTTACTCGCAAAATTTGCAAGACCAAGGCGAACGAGTAAATTAGAATACATTTTGCGCGCGGTTTACTTGAAGTTTAGCTTCCAAAACTGTTTCGAAGAACACCAATGCTCGAGGTGAACAACCGATTGCGTTATAGCGATCCAAATGCCCTCATAATAGTGATTTTGAATGCAACCTTAATACAGTCATTTAAGATTACATGGCCCTTGCCGAAGTTGTGGCCTTTGTAAGTCGTAAAAGCAACGATGACGGCTCGCGGCATATTAATTCCGTCTTTGGGTGTACGACCTACATTGGTTACAGTATTTCTTCTCCGAGCATTTGTTCAATAGTCTTTATTTAACAGTTTACGTAGCATTACGCGAGAGCGAAACAAAAGTGTATGAACAATTGCTCAAGGCGATCCCGTGGTCTTACGTGAGAACATTGAAATTATATAATCTCGTAACAAGAAGGTTACCCCGAAAGACCAGAAAAAATTATATTGCGGTAAAAATTGTTTTGTTTAAATGACAAAAAAACCCGACAGATTTACGGTTCGGAAAAGAATACACATATAAATGAAAAAGGAAAAAGATTTTTCAGGAACTCCGCGCTCTCGAGCGAAGAACGCGGCGCATCCTGCGGTGTTACATAATGAACTAATCTCCATCGTGAGTCCCTGTAATCGCGCAAATTACGTAAGTAATTTTCGTCGAGGCGATCAATCGGCGATGCATCAAATTTCTGTCATTACACGCGGTTGGTCGATGCATATCCAAGCGGGTTCGTGTGACGATGAAGTCCCATTGTCGATTTGCATCGCCGCGTTTAGAAATGAGTATCGATCGTCTCTCCTATTTTAAGATACCGTGCGCTTCGATCGGATATCAGAAACTATAACGAGAGAGCGCCAATTATAAGATGCAAATGACCGCTCGTAACTTACAAGTGATAACAAGGTGCTGTCGAGATCCAAATTTCGGAAGCTCGTTTCAGAAACGAACAAGTCGGATTCGTGTTTGCACAATTTATCTTTTTAGTGAGGTCTTAAAATAAAGTTATTGCGCACATGTGTATACAAATAGATGTGTTCCTGTGTTCTCAAACGCTTTTAAGAAATCGGCACTAATAGCGCAAATAGCGAGTTACAAGCAATCACCGAGACATCCTGTCTTAAGAAGATAAAACCAACACTTATGACACTTGTATAAATGTTCATACTACAAGAATGTTGAAAACGTTATGAATTATGTGACATTTGTAGCTTTTCTAAACGTAAATATGTTTCACTTTCTTTTCCATGTAATTTGCTCTATATGTATATTTATTTTTTTAATCTTGAGATTCATTTCTACTTTGACTACTTCTCGCAGTAAATTTAAAAAATGACATATTGGTACTCACCGTGGCAGACGGCGCCGAGGGCCAGCAAAACGATCCAGGTGATCATCTTGGAGAATACAGGAAACGTCATCCGCGACAACGACGGAGCATTTATCGCGTGCGATAAAGCTACGCGACGATGACGACGACGACGACGACAAACGAGAAGGAAGCGGCGATTGTCGCAGCATGCGACACCGGACGTCGTGCACGTGTACTGCCGCCGAGGCGTTTGCTCGCGTGCGATTTGTACCTGCAACGGCGCGATGACGCAGTAAGGGCGTCCCCTCTCTTTGCGCCACGCGAGAGATACGCGCGGTTTTCTCTCTTTTTCTGTGCCTCTGGTCCGTGTTCGCTTTCCGCACTCACTGACTTCGATTTTTATCTAGTCACCAGTCCAACGTCAGGTGTTAGATACCCGGCCTCTTCGTGGGTCGGTCTCAAAACGATGCTCCCGTTCTTGAGGCTGAAGAGACAGCGGAAGAAGACTCGCGCGTTGTTCTCCAGGCTAAATCAAACGGAAAGATGTCGAGTTATGTTGAACGTTTCAATTATATATCTTGAAAATATATTTAATTGTTATAGATTTTAATTTATATACGTATATATA
>QVNW01000437.1:0-26322 GCA_014825475.1 Pseudomyrmex flavicornis | reverse complement strand
TTTTTTTTGTTTTTAATTTTCTCATAAAATCTTAGAAAAATGGAAATTCGACAGAGATAAATGTTTATATTTAGCGATCTAAATTGACTACCTTTACATCAATCTCTGACGTTTATTAGGGAAACTTAAATTTATTTTCTACATTATCTTAATAATATTATTTATTACACAACTAGATGTCTTGTTAAACTTTCTGATTTGTGTATTTGGTCAATTTTTTTTTTTTGTTTTTTATTACTGTCAATTTTATATACTTTGAATGATGCAAAACACACACACACACACACACACAAGTGATATTAATTCTTTCGAAAGTTGTTAATTCAATCGGTGTTATTTATTTAGCTCAGCGAGAGGCATTTTACTTTGCGTCGATGATTCGCGATGCGTCATAGCCGCGCACGAAACCTATTTCGAAATCTAAGCGAACAAACCGATTGCGTATGGTGCACTTTTTTTTCCTCTTCTCGATTTTCCACACACATCTTCTCTTTGCAATACAACGCATTTGTTGCATGGCTACGCTTGCAAACAGAAATAAAATATATCATAAATTTAATAAATCTGTTTTTTCAGCATCGACGCTTGAGATGGACGCTTGAGATGGATCTATAAGGATCACTTTTCGATCTATATAATATATATTTCACACGCAAGGCGATAATACCCGGTTACACCGATACTTCGCGAGTCGAACGTTGGATCATCCTTTGGAGCATAAACCATTCGGTTGCAACGTGTGTAACGGGAAGTTAATTGGCAAAGACCGTAAGTACGTACGTAGATCGATTTTTTAAATTGAATTTCGAAACTGTGTCAGATGTGCGACGTTTTTTTTTTTTTTTGACAAATTTTAAAATAATGAAAGACACCTGTCGAAAACAAACGTAATTCTCCTTCATACAAATTTAATATTTTCTCTTTTTTTTTCAAATTGATTTATTGTCAAAGTGATGAGTAGCGGTCGTGTGCTACATGTAGGAGTTACGACGTATTACAGTGACATTACTGTGCACATTGCGCAACTAAATTTACGGTGCAATATATAAAAGCGAGAGAGAGAGAGAGAGAGAGAAAGAGGAAGGGAGACGATAATTTCTGTCCAAACTTTGTAACTAGCAGATATATTGCACTAATCAGCATTTCTAAAAGTAGAATAATACGGCGATGCACAAAGCCGTACGAACGAATGGATGATATTTAACGTGTGTGACGTCACAATTTAGGTGTGCAAATAACTCGTTTTAAACGAAAGGACAATTCTCGCGCTCTTAGGCTCATTGTGTCTTGATTCTTCTGCTGACATCAATCGCAGACCTCACATTATATTTCATATAATATTCTAATATTGCGTTAACAAAAAAGCAACATATTTTCGAGACAGCGCGAATAATTTTTCCTTTTTTTCTCTTTTCATAAAAAAACCATGATATAGAAAATTATGTAAAAAAATAAAATTATATAAAAAATCTGATTGTTTAAAAGAGAGTTTCTTTCACTTCGAGTATGCGATTATCTAACGCCTTTCTCATTGCGAAACAAAAGAAACAGCCAGGACAAGCATACAAAGCGCGCTTTCATTTATATATATATATAAATTTTCATGAGTAAGATTACATTTTTAAAACGATTCCACATTGAAAGGTTTCGTGTGTCGGGTCTGCGATTAGGCACGCTAATTCCGTGTAAACACAGCGACATCCGTGTATTACCTAACGCGACTCGAAGAACTTATTTACAGTTTGCAAATCTCCAGAAGATGCGTACGAGACACGTCAATCGTTAGTCACACACACACACACACACAGCGCGCTCCTCTCACCTCCTCACTTTCAAACTCGCTTATAAATATTCAATCTCAGAGATAATGCATCTTCTCTCTCGCAGCAATTTCCTCTCACACGCATCGTTCCGATTTACACACGGTCTCCTCGGTGGCTTATTACAAAACGGTATATAGTTTACATTTATCTGTCATTGTGAAACTTTCGTTCCCGCTATTGTAGATCGAATTATTCAGAAAGGTTTATCCTAGGTTTTGTGTATCAGGACCGGCGATCCTTACAGAAAAATACAAATCTCGTTAGAGTATCATTGCACGTTGAGCGTTGGTGCGATATATCGTCTCCGCTTCTTTCATCCGCATCATGCCAAATTATATATCCATCATCGTCGCGGCGCGCACTCCGTCTCTTATTATCCTATTAGCGCGAATCACTTTCTCCAGCCGCTATCTCTCGTCAAAATTTTCACGTGCTCGTGATCGATCACCTGCGCATCTTTAAAGGTATCATTTAAAGACCTAGCGTATAGAAAAAGAGTTTATAGTAAAATTATGGTCCGATGCTGACATTGGATTCTTTTCGGCCACTCGTACAGCTCGTGATTAGCGCTCGATCAGATTGAGATTCTCTTGCGTTCGCTAAGAAAAAACCGAAATGCACAGGATAAGTAA
The DNA here is from genome assembly GCA_014825475.1 of Pseudomyrmex flavicornis. Lineage (NCBI taxonomy): Eukaryota > Metazoa > Arthropoda > Insecta > Hymenoptera > Formicidae > Pseudomyrmex > Pseudomyrmex flavicornis. The sequence goes on along the minus strand of QVNW01000437.1, from coordinate 23,867 downwards.
ATGAATAAATGTTTGCACTTGTCGATTCAACATCTATTTTTAACGAATTATCAGCGGTGAAAGTAATTTTAATAATACTAATAATTAAAGAATACTAGAATTAAAGAACAGAGAATTTTTATTCAGTTAAATAACGAAAATTTTAGCGTTTTTGAAGAGAAAAAATGTAAAAATATCCTATAAATTAATAAATGTCCTATAATCAATTCCAACTGTTGACACACGTGTTGTTAATCCGAAAAGCAGCACTAATCAATCACTAATATTACAGAGAAATAAATTAATAATTAATTTATTCTATCTTTCATTATACGTATATATTCATATTTTCGATTGTGTTCACGTAAAAAAAAAATTCAATAAATACACGTGCTTTTATTACTGCCAAGCAAACTGTCTTAAGAGGCAACACGTACTAAAACAAAAATGACCGGTAAAGTTTTAATTGCAACTGATACTTGTGATTTATCTTTATCAAGCTCTTCTATAATAAATAAATAAGAAAAAGACTAATAATCTGACATGCGCAAAATTATATGAGATTCGCGTTAATGTTAGAAGATTAGAAACTAGGGTCGTCTCTAATTTTCCATGAGCATAAACAGAAAATATAATGAAGATAAAGATGTTTTGTATTATTATATAAGAAATTTATCCATTTATTTGCACGACATACTTCGGTATTGTTGCATGAAGAGTATAAATGTAATAGTTTAGCACGAATTATATAAAACAAAGAACCTACCATTGAGAGACGCGTGGCGACAAATTTTCCAAGAGAAACTTTCATGCACAAAACTTGTACGCAGATTAGTTGTGTCACATCTCTCCTGTCACCGAATGTACAAAGAAAATCAAAACGGATATATATATAACGATTCCTTATATCAATTATTAATAATAATACAATTCGTGGCGCTTTCCTTTTGAAATGTAGAGGATCTCCTAGAGAGAGAAAAAAACAAGATTAAAACAATGCATTTTAAAAGTAAATACCATTTAGTTATGTCCCATTTACATTATACATCATCATATTATATTCATTCGTTATTCCCAGAAAAAAATGCTTCTAAGTTTACATCCCATTTAGAAAGTAAACAATTGTACATCGTGTTTTTATGCAGATTCTGTTGGGAGTACTTTGGGAGCACTCGTGTTATAATGGCGATCTTTCTCAGATATTTAACATATTTCCTAGCAAAGTCAACTTTGTTAACACGTAAAACTCTAGAATACAACAGATTAAGCGTTCAGAACGCCGTGTTAATAATTGGTGTTGCTTAATTGCTATGAATGGATAACAGAAGGCATATATTTTATACACATATAAAATAAAATGTGCACTTAATTAAATTACTGCAGCATCAACATAGCCCCGAAATTGACCGAGAGGTAATACAGGACCGCCGACAGCTTCTGCAATCAACACATCTCGGTTTCTTTTTTTTTTGTTAAACAAAGAGCTGCTTGCACGCAGTACTTGTTTTTGATTAAAATTATATTATATATATATATATATATGTATATGCTCAAAAAAAGTTAGGGATATTACACGTCCCTCCCTAATTATGCGATAACATGTGCTTTTTTTAAAATGTCTTACCTCTTTCTTTTCGCACACATCAATTCTCATCAATTTTATTTATCTTAGCACTGTAAAAGATTAGAATTTAAGTTTAAGACATACACAGTCTACCGTTATTCAGACACACCGGTATTCAAACAATTGTTTCGTTGCCGTCTAAAAATATCCTTAACTTTCCTTGGAATTTTTTTATTATTCGCTAAAATATCGATAAATCACCCTAGAACCCGACCTTAAAGACATTCACATTAATATTACATACAATAATATATATATATATATATTTATATATATATTTAATCTATTTTTTTTATACAAAATATCTTTGCATCGTTGCAATTGTTTGATAAAAGCATACAAGAGAGAGTTAACTTAGTATTACACGTAATATTTATAATATAATAATAAACATTTTTTTTTTATGTTGACGTGTTGCTTTTTCTTCATATTGATAACGTATTCCTGTTGCATTTGGCAGTAACAAAAGTTTTTTTCCGGATTAAAAATGTAGCACCGATTGTCACGTGTAAACCTGGATTGATTGAACAACAACGAAAAAAGAAACATTCGTTTATCTATAAGTGAAACTGAAACAAACGAGCAGAAATAGGAGATTATAATTAAAAAAGGTCAGACACAATTGTATACGCATCTCCCAGTTATTCTACCTTATCAAAAAGTATTTATTTCACTGCCTTAGAATATGATAGACACATTTTTCAGTGTGTGAGAGAAATTCTTTTTTTTTTTTTTTTTTATATGTACACTAAATACCTACATCTCAAAAGCGAGTCTTCTCTGTATACGATATTAAATGTAAAAAGAATCGCAGATGCTTCAGTAATGATAAATATATTATATATATATATATATACTATAAGGAATTTAGATTAAAATAGTTTTTTGTCGAATATATATTTATATAATTGTAATTGTAATTTATTAAACAAATACGCGAAAGAAAAAAACGCGCGAGTTCCGTTCAAACTATTTCTTTCCACAGATCGTCAACACTGAACTCATCGATTGCCACAACAACGAAAGAAAAAAAAAACTCATAAAACTGAGAACGTGTCAATTATTCATGTCTTTGATGGACAATTCTGTGTGAATTGATGCGCGATATGTCGTACCGTAGTGTTAGAAAAAGGTTATAAACATGAAAAACTTCTTGTCCAACTCTAAAAGAAATATTTTTCTTTCATTTTAATTTAATCACACTACTGAAAGCTTGTGTTAAACTATGCGCGATTCATAGATTCGCAGGAGGATTTAAAACTTTCCGTATCCGCAATTCGCAGTTCGTTGTTGTCGTTTCTTAATATACTTCGACAACAATGTACTTAAGCACGAATTTTGACGCATAGTAGTACAGAACAAGACATGAGTAGATTGATTCATCCGTCCTTTGATTGTTGGCAAAAAACTTACTCGACAATTGCAATCACTGTGAGCGATTTTGTTTTTCCTCCGCATTCACACTCACGAATGTCACAGGAATCGCGCACAATCTGGCGTCAGCTTTACACATTGTCTTTATAAAAAATTTTGACTCATTTTTGTCAAAAAAAAATCGAAACATAAATGGAACACGACACACGGTACAGAATATTGCGTTCGCACAGAACACTGAAAAATATTCCTCCTTCTCAATCCTTACACTTAGATTGATTCTATCTATGGACATTTCTTTCTTTTCTCTTCCTTTTATCTCTCACACATTTTTGCGTGTTTACTTTTTTATTGGATCTACTCGTATATCACATTTAAAAATACTCGCATATATTATATTTATCATATGTGGTATACGAATAAGTCAGAAAAATCATTCACTGATTTCATCATCGTTGTTAGGCGTATAGAAATTAAATAGTGAGTAGCATCGTTTGCGAAAGTTTTGGCTGTACGAGGCCAGAATGGGCTTTAAAAACAGGCTCACGAAAAATTATCACTGCTCGTATCGAGTCGCATCTTCTTCTGCGGAGAAGTTCCTTGCGCGCGCAACTCTGTGAGAGCGGGTCTTTTCGCTTGCTGGGGATTCTTTGCAGAGGTGGTTGTATGATGCGGGTGATGTTGTGGATCTGCTGATAAATGAAACGTTTGTTCAGACTTTTATATTTTAAATACGTTTTTCTTCGTTTTATTCCTCCGAGATCTTTTCTGGTGGGCAATTTGTATGTGACTCACCTTGTAACCACCTGACTTGAGTGGCCGGTCCGTATCCTTTGTCGTTTCGTGCAGCTATTCTAAAGATTATGGCCGGTTTCGTAGTGGTATCCACGTGAGCGGCGTTAAGGGCACTATTGTTCACTGAACAGGAGTTACTCGAACCGCAATAAACTCTAATAAACGCTAACTGAGTCGGTGTCGACGCGACCGTTTTTGATTCTCCGTCATTGTTCAATGCGGTACTTCGCACTGCTAGATAGACAGAATACTCGAGTATCGGCCCGACATTGCTGGGCGGCGGTTCCCAAGAGATTTGTGCGCCGTCTCCGGACTTCGAAATCTTTATTGCGCTCGGTGCACCCGGAAATCCCGGAAGACACGTCTTGAATGCCGCGACCTGTAAAAACAATCTTAATTATGTCAAGGAAATTGTTTGTATTTGAATAATCGCACACACGATAACGAATTATATTTTTGTTACCTCGCTCCAGGCACTTCGTCCACAACTATTCACAGCGGCTACTCTGAATTTGTAGGCAGTTCCGGGTTCTAGTGCTACTTTAACTCTGTCTTTAAAAACATCCATAGTCAAAGATTGTGTTATATCTAAAGGCTTGTCACCAGGAAGATAATAATTTTGAACTGTAAAATTGGTTCCTTTTATCACTCCTACGTCATACCATTCTGCCTCTTTCTTTTCTTCTTCGCTCTGTCAAAATATTGAACACATAACGTTAGTATATAATAACAATTGGATATAATAACAAATAATTCGACGTGAAATAATAAGATGTACCTGTTCATTCTTAACTTTCACCACGGATTCTGCCGATCCTAAAGCAGCAGTAGCCAATGTTGTTAAAGCCGTCGAATCGTCTCCAGTCTCCGATCTAGCATCGTTGATCTTTTCCTGACTCATAGTTTCCCTCTTCGGAACAACAGAATCGTCTGATATATCCATTTTTATGGGAGTATGTATTTTCTTTACGTTTTCCGTTTCTTTCTCTAGAGGCGTCGCGACTCCGTTAATCGGTATCGACGATACCGGTGGTTCGGGCAATTTCTCCTCGTCAATAGATTCCTTCTCTTCGAGTTTCATTTGTATGCTCGGCATAGCAACGGGAGTCGTTACTGGCGTTATATTTACTGTATCTATCGGAGAAGTTGATTTAATATCATCAGTAGTATCCATCGGCTCATCATGAGTTTCCTCGGATTTTACGAGAGGAGAACTTTCGGCCGGAAGATCGGCTTCTGGTTCTTTTTTCTCAATGTTCTGAACTTCATCCTGGGAAAGCTGCGGCATATCCGCATCTTCAGTAGGTAAATTTATAGATTCCAACAACTTTTCTTCTTTTTCTTCGAACGATTCATTCTTTTCGTCTTTCACGACAATGGTTTCATCTTGTTGAGTTTCCGCTGTCGGTTCTGCGACATCCGTCAGAGATGTCTGTTCAGATGAAGCTTCTGCAGGTGATTGCAATAAGGGCAACTCAGACTTCACGTCTTTAATTTCGTCCAATGGATTATCCTCTGTTTCTTTTTCAATTGGCAATTCCGCATTATCAGAATTATCCAAAGTGGTGTTCATTTCGGTGTCGTTCGACTGATTTTCCACGATATTTCCTTCCGTTTTCTCAGGAGCTTCATCGGCTGTGACAGCGATCGATTCAGGAAGATCAACCGCTGTCGCTTCAGACAAAGCAGCTTCGTCCTTTAAGATAGATTCTTCCAATGGAGTATTTTCTGGCGGGTTTTGTTGAGCGATTGTTGCTGATTCGTCGACGTTAGCCGATTCTGTGACATTTTGCAGGGTAGGCTCCTCGTCCGCATCCATTTTCTCCTCGTCGTCAGACAAAAGAGTATCCATTGGACCGTCCACTTGTGGAAGTATGAAGTTTCCATCGCCGTCCACTTGCATCGGCTCGCCCGCGCCTATTTGAGAAACCAGAGCAGCTGCTGTAGTCGCTTCGTTTCCGTTACAACTGTCATCCATCTTATCATCGCCGCCAGCACCATCATCAGTGGCTACCATAAAAGACAAACCTCCAGATGGTTCCTGAACAGGATCTATTAAACCTGCCTCTGCTGCTAATGCAGCTAAAGCTGCATCAGTAGTTGCAGGTCCATCAGACGTAGAAGCTGAAACAGCATTGTAACATGTAACAACATTTTTGTCACGAAATACAACACGTTTAGAGGGAACTTAACTCACCTAAAGAAGCTGAAGGTTGCTTCTGCGAAGTAGGAACGAAGAGCACTTTACTAGTATCTAGTGAATCGGACGTGCCTGAAGTAGTTACTATGGAACTACTTGTAGGCATGAGCGTCACTGTCTTCGCACCTATGCCTCCGGACATTTGCAGAGTCACTGGCTTCCCGGATACTGTTACAGCCTCCTACAATCCATAAGTAATTTTTAGTACAATATAACAGAGTTTTATAATAAAAAATGCAGAACTTTGTTAAGAACAATTTTATTATTTATATCTTTAATTTATTCGATATTTTCATACACTTACAGAAGCCTTTTGTATCTGAGGCACCGTAACAATTTGACCCTTGCCAGGATTAAGAATAGCTTGGGCGTTACCCTTTGTGGCAATGGTCACCGTCTTTGACACACCACCTTGTCCCGGAACTGTGATGGTTATAGGCTTACCAGCAGTTCCGCCGACCATCGCACCCGAAGAGACAACAATCATCTTGACTCCTTGTTGATTCGTCACATGATTCGCAGCTGATAGCGGTACTACATTTACTGGAGTTGTACCTTGTCCTGCGCCAGCCTGTGTGGTAGTCACAGCCTGTACAGCTCTTAAACCTGAACCGGTTGTGACAACTATAAACTGATTGGTTCTACCGACCAAACCGCCATTGCCACCAGGTTTCGTGATCATTATAGTTTGTTTGCCGGCAATGTTCTGTGCCTTGCTCACTACTATGCCGGAGGTTTTCATAGTCATGATCTTTCCACCCTGCACCGAGTTGGGATTCACCAGACGCAGTATTGTCGGTCCCTGACTAATCGCCTTCGTGCCGGTTGCCTGGACAGCCCCCTTGCTAGGAATTAGGCTCACTTTGGTAGGCACTACCATGCCTTGCTGGGTCTTTACAAGGTGCAATATCTGTTGACCAGGTTTCTGTAAAATGATCTGTTTGCTTTGCTGGGGCGATGCGGTGCGTAACACTGTAGAGCCAGGAGCAGCAAAACGTATCTGCTGGCCAGGTTGTACATTTTTCATTTTTATAGTGTTGGTCGTGGTCGCAGTTGCGGTTGCAGTTGCAGTTACGGTCTGCATAGTGGGAACGTTGTTCATAGTTGTGATCTTCGGGGTAACTGCTGCTGCAGCAGCCAAAGCAGCAATTCCGGACATGGCAGCAGGTGTTTGGCCCGATGTCACAGTTGTTGTTGTAGTTACTGTGGCCTGCTGTTCGGTCGTAGCTACAGCAACCATTGCCGTCGCTGCCGCCGTTGGAGTAGACGCGACGTGAGGAGTGCGAATTCGTATGACGTTGCCGGATGCGACTCTCGGAGTCAGAGGACTTGTTGGTTTTTGTATTGCTGCTGGCACTACCTTCTGCACGGGATTTTGCACGGTCGGCTGGACTCGAGATGGAGATGATGCTACTGCCACTACGTACGATCTAGCGGTAGCAGCAGCAGCGGGTGAAGTGGTCGGAGGAAGAGCTGCAACGGTAGTCACGGGCGGAGTCGTGACGGGAATCGTTGCTGGAGTCACCACTGGAGTTGCCGCTACTATCGCCGGAGTCGTCGCTGTCGCGGAAGTGGTACTGACAACAGGCGCCGTGGTCGGCGCTGGTACACTCGTCGGTGGGAAGCCTGTCCCAGTCGCTGTCGGTGGCATATCATATTTTTGTATCTGAAGGATGTAATATTGAGCAGACGGACTCGCTGTCCAACTGACTTCTAACGACTGTGTAGAAGCTCTAACAAGTTGGACTCTGGAAGGCGGCGCTGGTTTGCTAACTTCGAGATACCACAGATCTTTGCAGCAGACCTATAAGAAATAAAAAAAAAAAGTAAATAAATTATCGGACTACTACATCATCATACAACAATTCTGTGTAATTAAAAGTAATCTTAACCTGATTGTTCCAAGCTTTGCGATAACCATCTCTTCCAGACCATACATAGAGTCTACTGTGTACACCAACTGCGCAGTGTCCTGCACGAGCACGTGGAACGTTTTCTTCCATAGAATCGACGGTCAGTTGCTCCCAAGTAAGTGTTTCTAGAACAATGTTTGATTTGAATGATAATAGCATAATTGTATCTCATCTAAAAAAAATACCTTTGCAAATAAATTTCTTGAACAACTCATTTAAATTGACAATGTTTATATTAAAATACTTCAGTATATTACTTATTCAACATATAGTTCAACAATTCTGAAGTTAAATATCTTTCAACATTTAAATACACTGATAATATTTCCATCTTTTGTATTATGTTGGCTGGATTTTTGTTAATAACATTTATCACAAACAATTCTTACCGCGTATATAATCAACAATAAAAGTTTGTTATGCACATTATCTATATACTCTCAGCAACACAATAATTATTGAAAGAGAGAAAAAATTTAAAAATATATCTTATCGTCAAATATAACTTACCAAGATTTAGACATGCTAGTGTGCTTGTGCATTTCCATTCTTTCTCATGTGTTGCAACTTTAACATCATCGACGACCAATGGCACCCATCCGCCAAAAACAAACATTCGATGACCAATTAAAGTGGCAGTGTGAAGTGATCGTGGTAAGGGAGTAGGTCCGTGTACCGTTGGTTTGTTCCAGGTCATTGTGTCCACATCGAGGAACCACAAATCACCTAAACGACATCCACTCATACCACCATAAATTACTAGGCAGGACTTGCCAGTGTTACGATCAGTATACGCTACGCCAGTATGGGATTCTCTAGGAGGTGGCGCGTGTCCGCGAGTTTGGGGCACCTCCCAAGCTGTCTGACCATTTGGAAGAAGCTCGAGCGTGTACAGATCATTGAGATATCTGGGTATGTTATTTTTCGGATCATCACTGTCATTTGCTAGACCTCCAAACAGGAAGACCTTGTTACCAATAAGAGTAAAACTATGTCCCAATCGTGGACAGGGAGGCGGTTCGATTTTAGGTGGCTTTGGCTTTAAATGTTTCCATTCCCATCGACTCGCTTGAAGTTCGTACAGTTCGTTCGAGTACTTGCCATACTCTACCATTCCACCAAAGACCAAGATGCGTGTACCATCGACAACAAAGCCGTATGCTGCACATCCTGGTGGTATATCTCCCTTCGTGATTGGTACAAACCATTGGTTTGTCGCTGTAAATATAATTTGTAAATTTATACGATATTTATATGATAATATATATAATATATATTATTGTAAATCGATATACATATCGATATATTATGTTATTTGTATTATTTTATGCATATAACGACATAATATTTTAGTACATAATCTCAAAAAAAGAGAGAATTTTACGCTATTACAAATTTAATCGGAAATGCAAGATATAAGTTTTCTAATTATTTTTTTAAAAACAAAGCATCGGACAAAGAAAAATTTTATTTTCAATTGCAATATTTTATTTATGTCTTATTTACTTATATATATGTTTATGTCAATATATTTATTCACGCACATGTACATATAATTGCTAAAAACATCTATTTATTTCAAATTTATATTCAGGCTTCTTTTAAATAGAAAAGAATTATTTTCTAAAAGAATTTTTAACAGCTCGAAAGCTGTTGCATGTTGTTCAGCATGTTCTCGCATGTTTTTTTTTTTTTAATAAAAAGATTCGCCATACAATTTTTATTTATCTTGTTATGTCTAGAATTATTTGTTTCCTTAGTAGGAAGTAAGATATATAGATAAGAAAGAGGAACTGAGCTCCTCCCCTTGCACCTCCATCCCAAACTTTATACTTTATATGCAATTTATCTAGGCTCATTTGTGTACGATCATTGAACGGTAGACTTCTCTAATACTACGCACATAATGCACTATATGACTATAAATATGCAGCTGATTAACAGCTGATTATTGAATAAAAAAAAAATCTCCAAACTATAAATCGCCAAACATTTTTCTACATATGTTCTTTCTGGTCTGAATAGAAAGTTTATGCCAAGTTACGTTAAAATCAGTAAATTAATTGCGAAATCTTAGAAATACAGAGAAAAAATGTAAAATGTATAAAAATGAAAAACATGAGAATATTGCAAATAATTAATTTTATTTTTTGTAAAACACACACAAGGTTTGAATGAGAAATAAAATGTTATTTTCAGTATTATGTGCGTGTGAATCGCATTGCATATCTCGCATTTATCGCAGATAAGTACACAAGTACTGAAAAACTTCATTACTCGCGTACTTTTTTTGAATAAAGGGTAAAAAGGGGGTAAAACAAAAATACACGACGCGCAGCCAAACGAAGCGAGCCCAAATGTATTCCGGCTGTTAGTATGGCGAGCACGGGACGAGAGGATTTCGAAATCGGGCTCGAAATGCGCGCAGCGTTGCACGCAGGCGCGCGCACATATGTAGCGCGACGTAGCGCAAGAGATAATAAATGCGTGCAGCTACTACATATGTGGTGAAGCGCGGCTGAGAACGGCGGTGCAAGGGCAGAAAGAACGACGGTAGGAAAACGAAGAGGAAGAAAGACAGAGAGTAAGCGCGAACGTGGAATGACGGGAAACTCGTTGCATAGCGCTGTATGTTAGGAGGCGAGAAAGAGGGGGGGAATCGTTGGAGACAGCAATGGCCGCTCCCGCGCGTATAAACATGGAGAATGACAGACCGCGGCGATTTCGCGGCTTCGTCGAAGCCGAGCGATCGCCGCTGCGGTCCGAGAACGTCGGCGCGATCGGGCCCGATGACGAAAACGCGGTCGGATTGCCGGGCGTCTCGTGCGGGACGCGAAATCGGCGAGTACGACAGCGGCTCCGGCCGGTGACCGTCTTGTCAACGTATGCCGCCATATTGGATCGCGGGAATCGCCAGGAACGGCGCGCACGGCAAAGGGACGCACGGGCGCCAGAGACATAACGGCGGGATTAACTTACCTGTGTTGTACACATGCAGCTCGTCGACGATACCTTCGTTACCACCGCCAAAAACGACCATGAGATCTTTGATGGCAACCGCGCGGTGCCCATGCCTAGGTCTTGGCTGGGGCCCGGTCGGATTCGCGATTTTCTTCCACTTTAACATGGGTGCCGCCATGATGACCGTCGATCACATCATTTTTTCATACCGTCCGTACTACTCTACACCACCACCACCGCCACCACCACCACCGCTGCCGCCGCCGCCGCCACTGATAATGTTACCCCTAGAGCGGCGCGATCGCGACGCTCGGCGGAATACGCGGGCGTCCTCTCTTATCACGGAAAGACCGCAGTCTGTCTTCGTTCGTTGCGACGGTCGTCGACGGAACTCTACGACGATGACGGCGACAATAGCGAGACGTTGAAAAGCACTTTCTACCCTCGTACCCTCACCGCTTTCTCGATGCTTCGCGAGATACGTCACTCCCGGGATTGTACGTTTCGACTCTAACCTCTCTTCCGGACCGCGGACAAACGAGATCGAACCTCTGTAAATTCTTCGAAAACAGCGGATCGCAATGTTCCACGTTCGATAACCGGGCACAACAAACGAGTCTTCTTCATGCACTTTCCGTACTCTGTTACGACGACGATCACAACCGAACCGAATTCCGGACGCAGAAACTCGCCGTTGACGAGTGCTCGTTTCTTCCAAGCGCGCAACACGTACACATCAACGCGACGCGTCCTTAATGCGTGCCTGCGCGCGCAAACGTGTATTAGTGCCAGTATTTACGTGCGCAGTGTTTATGGACACTGACAAAGCGACTTTTCTAGAGCGGCTTTCTCGGAAAGACGTTCAGGCATTCGTCGCTGCCGTCGCCATTATTATCGCGGCGACGACGACGACGACAACGCGGGATTACACTCACGACGCGAGATCGAGCGCGCTATTTTCTCAGATATCTCGAGTCTCGAATTTAATATCGAGACTCGAGAGTTGGGGGATCGCGGCAGCTCGATTCGCACGACGTGAGCGCTCTCGTGTGTTGCGCGGACTCTCGTTCTCCCTTCTTCTCTCTCCCCCTACCCCGAGACTCTTACTATCTCGTCTCACTATCTTTTTCTTTTTCTCTCTCCCTCTCTCTTTCTCTCACGGTGGAAACTTGCGTCAAAACGGACGAAAAACGGCGCGGCAAGGAGATATCGCTATGGCACGACTGAGCGACGCCGGGCGAGGCGCGTGAATTCGCGGCACGATGTTTGCGGCGCGCGAAATGCAACGGCGTGACACTAACTGCGACCGATTCCGTCGTACTTATCGGCGAAACAGCTGTAGTACTCAGAATGACGGCGCGTACAAACGTTCTACACGTTCCTCATCCACCATTGCATACAACTCGCGTCGGTAACAAGCGCGTTGCCAACCGACGCAGGATTGTGGGGGTGGGCGGGCCTTGTTCGATCGATTAATCGATTTGATCCTCGATTCTCTTTTCGGAAAAAAAACGGACGTTCGTTCGAGCTTGCGGAATTTTGACAAGTTTATTTATTCGCGTGTATCCGCACGTGGTTGCTTTTTATCCGATGTTAAGTGTTTGTAAAACATGAGCGTAAACAAAGTAACCAATCACGATGCGTATACGTATAGGAAGTAATTTGATGGACGAATTGTGCAAATTATTTGACAAAACTCTCGCATTTCCGTCGAAGGCGCTGATTGTCGTCTCTTCGAAAAGATGAGTGTTTTCTTCTTGTCTCTCGATAATTTTTCCGTGTAATTCGAAAAGAAAACAAAAATTACTTATTTGCCACAGTATTGCTCGCACACATAATTGTTAATTTCTATTATTGTGTGCTTTATGCATTTTTTTTTCTATTCAAAACAATTTTTCGAAGAATACTGTTCATACATTACACAAAAGTTAGTTTGAAAAATCTTTATTCTATACTATACAATATGTGGCTTATACTACATATATTCTGACAATATATAACTTGAGCATTTATAAAAAATGTATGCATATACTGATATATAGGAATGGATAAGATTTACTTATAAACAGCATATTTCTTGCACAAATGTTGTTCCTATTTTTTTTTTTTTTATATATATAAATTATATTGATGCAAAAAATAAGTGTGACTCTGACAATAAATACTCAACTTTATGTTTCTCAATTAATATTGTGTAAAGTGAAATATGAATTGATAAAACAGACCAAGTCATGTTACATACATTTTAAATAATCTAAAGTTTCTTTAACAATATTTATGAAAATGTATTAAGATTTATTTTTATAGGTTTTACAAAATGATAAGATACATCCACTTTATAAGCTGGAAATATATATACTTCTTGTTTGTCTCTTTCTTCAATCACTTTCATAAATTAACAAATCTATTTCAAATTGTTTAAATCTGTTTCTACTTATTTTCTTATTTTACATATTTCAAGTGTAAGTTTTACGAAAAAAAACTTACAGTCCACTGTGAATCAAGTAAGAAATTATACTTTTTAAGTTTCGGATATAATTTATCCTCTCTTCTCTGTAAAAGTTTATCAAATGCAATGCACAAAAATGTAAATAAAATTTGATAAAACTAGTAGAGATAACAATACATTTAATAACATACAAGTTTAATAAAACTTATTTACCTACTGAAGCAACTTCGCATATAGTACATATAGTATCTTTGAATTGTGGATTGTAGCTTGCGCCACATAAGGGACACTTTATTTCCGGTTTTCCTTTGTAAATAGGTGTGTACGTGTTCGCGCACAACGAGAACGGGTTGTGCTCATCATATGCTAATTTATGTTCGTCGACAGGGTTCTTGTCGCAGGACTGAAAAAATAAATCAACATTTTTAACTTAGATATCAATCGTTTACACAATTATTTGCAATAATACATAAATGTTTTACGCAAGAAAAATGATAATATACCTGCAACAAGACTCGAATTTTTTGTGCTGTTTCAGGATTCGGTCCAAGCTCGAGTAATCTTCTCGCGAACGAGCCGGCGGTTTTGTAGTTCTTCAATTTGTAGAACAAATTCACAGCTACTTGAAGAGTGAGGATCTGATGCACAGGTTGTAGATTACAATGCGTGAAGTACGCCGCCATCTCGCAAATCCTCTTCTGCTCGGCTAACGTACTTCTCGGCAGACTTTTACGCACAGTCTCCATTTTCAGACCTAAGATGTACTCGCGACAAATTTGAATTAACTGTTGAGCTTCCGCGATCTCTTGTTTGGTATCAACAACGAGTAACGGTACACTCAGGAGAATATTCTGCAACTTCTCTATCGCTTTGGCGAACTTGCCGTTGGTCGTTAATTGATAGCACATCTGAAGACGCTGAACTAAGTCAGAAAGATGCAAACCTATCGCGGGCAAGCTATTTTTCGATGGACTGTCTTTCGAGCTGGAATCTTTCCAGTTTCTTTGAGGATATCCGTATAGTGACGGTACGTTAGGGAGGCAGGAATAGGACGTTCTAGAGCGGGCGTATGTGCTCAAGAACAGAGATTGATAAAGTCCGAACTCCACCACTCCGAATTGATTGTGTAACAATCTAAAAGCAGATTCAAACGAACCAGCTAATACATGATCGACCACCATTTTGGAATTGTTGGTCCAATGCTGCGTCGGTGGAATTCCTTTCGTAGGTGGAGAATAATAGCCCTCTTCGTTGGTCGTTGCAGCCTCGAGTTCCGGTGGGAGTTCGACGTCTTCGACGTCCCATCCAGGATTCTCTTCGCCTTCCGGCGCGATTTCCGCGTCTCCGATTTCTTCGTCGTCTATGCCGAGTTCCTCGTCATTGCCCCATCCCTCGGGAGTCGCCTGGCCGTCATCCTCCACAGCGAGAGCGGCAGCTACTTGACTCTTTCCGCGAGACATCATAGCGCCTTCGAAGAAACCTTTCGAGACAGTCAGAAGCGGCCAGTTGTTCTCAGCTTGTTGTATAGGCACGGGTGGACGGAGATACACGGCGCCGTTCGCTAGTTCAGAAAGTTCCTCGCTCATCGACTCGTACTGAGCATCGTCCTCTTCGTTCGATATTCCGTGTATTTTTTCGGTGACATACGCCAACGATGCTTGACCGGAGTTCTACAAAGAGTTGGAAGTTCGTTACTTAGTAAGCGCGCGCGCGCAATACTCAACAGAAATGAAATTATTATCTAGACAGATATACATACCCGTAAAATCTTAGCTCGTTCATAGATGTCGCCAAGCAACAAACTTCCTTGATACTGTCCGGATACATCCTTTCGAATTTCAGCAATTTTGATCATTTTACGCAGTTTATCCAAATTGCCGGTTATAAGATAGAGAAAAGCCAGCTTCTCGAAGTTTTTGGTTCTCTGGTAGCACATTTCCACAACCTGATGATTGCCCTGCAGCAAAGCGGTTTGCGCCAGGCTCTCCCAGCACGATTTCTGATCGAGCGTTCTCGCGGCTTCTAGCGCGACTTCGATGTTCCCGCACTCAAGCGCGAGGCCAAATCTGGTCTTCTCGTCTTTCACGAAGTGAAGCGCTACTTCCGGATATCCTTTCTGCTGTAAATACGCGATAATTGATTGTCCGACGAGATTCGCCGTGCGAACCATGTGCAAAACTTCCTCGTATTTTCTATTAATTAACGCCAGCTTGAACTTGTATTCCGTCGGATCTATTCGAAGAATTCTAGGTCTGCATTCACGGTCCAAGCAGTAGACTTGATTGCCCTTCACTTTCGTGACGTATATCGGCAGGTCGAGCGTGCGGATGATACCGTGATCGCCGTTCTTGATCGCGTATTTGATGTGATTGCTCGTCGTGTAAATGAATACACCGGAATCGTCCCAGGCCCCAGATTTCACTCGAGTGTTCTCGTGTATGGAACACAGGGATTCTAATCGACGATTGCAAATAGTGACGTTGAATTTAGCCAGTAAGGCAACATGGGACATGTCACTGGACCACTCAACGTATCTGCATTTGGCGATTTTGACTTCAGCCAGAGTTCTCTTCTGCTGTACGTCGAACAGCGTGACTCCTTCCGCGTCGCGCACGAGCAACATGCCGGTACCGGCATAAAAGATACCGTCGCAGTTCGGAATCTGTACCTTCTTTGTGACTTCGTTCTTCAGATTCTTAATAACCAACTGAGAAGGAAAAGGTATGTATCAATATACTGCATACAAATAAACAAACAACAAAATGATAGAAAACTCAAGTTATTTAAGTTTGAAATTTATTAAATCGATGTAAAAATTATATATTGACTTACCGAGTAGCCTCTGTCTAACACGGCAAATCGGTTCCTTGCGACCCAGATGGCGGTAATGCCAGACGCTCGCTTGGTGTCGGCGGTATCCGAGTTCGAATCACCTTCGCGCGGTATCATGTACAAATCGTACGTGCTGTTCTCGATATTCGAGGCCGATCTGGTGCATATGAGAACGCTATTCTCCGCCTGATTGTACGACATACTGTACGGTGAAGTTTTGCCGCTGCCGCGAATCTGCATCACCGACGTGTCCTTCGACGTGGTGAAGTCCAATTTTCGAAGGAAACGATCCTTGACGTAATAAAGTAGATTACCGTGCACCGCGTACGCGGGACGTTCTCTCTCGAGCTTGAAAATAATCATGCCCGAGTCATGACCCGCAGCGAAAAGATTCAAAGTCGGATGAGCAGCGAGAACCCAGAATCGCTCGTGTTCCCTCCTAAATGTGTGTAGACACGTGCGTTTTGTCATATCCCAGACGCGGATGCTCTTGTCTTCCGAGTTGGAGAGAATGAGATCTTGTCTAGGATGGAATAACACGCACGACACGTTGTTGTAGTGTCCGCGGCACGTGTCCACTTCCCACGCTTTGGCGTCGTTCATTCGCCAGAGCTTAATCTGCCGATCGTCGGCTCCCGAGAGAATCAAGGGCAGCGTAGGGTGGAAGCAGGCCCAGTTTACGCCTCTGTCGTGACCTTCGAGCATATACTTGAGCGCTGCGTCAGCCTGGCCAAATAAATCGGTCGCTCCCGGATTCTTCAAATGATCCTCGAGACCTCCCGGACCGGGCGCCACGTTTTTCTTGCGCAATCCTGCAAAGTCGTTCGGCTATAATCACCGCCGTCTTGCCCGATAATCACGGGATTGTCCAAAGTCATTACATCTCGCCTTGTATTTAAAACTTATTACGATAATGACACGTACATAAATAATAATTACAAGCGGCATAAAATGGAATTTTATGGAATACAGAAATGAAACACATAAATCAATTACAAGCGATTATTCTTTCCACAACTTTTTTAATAAGATTTGCGAGAATTTATAAATGCGATTTTTCCACGAACCGGATATATCCCAGATGCGAATTGTTTGATCCAGCGAAGCTGATATGATAAGGTCCTCCGTGGGATGAAACTGTGCGCACATCACGTAGTGATTGTGTCCAGTTACTACGCAAATGCACGTACGGCTTTGCCAGTTCCAGATCCGGATGGTCTGGTCGTCGGAAGCACTGAGAATCCAGGGATACTCGTGATGGAACACAGTGGCTCTGATGTAGTCCAGGTGACCGAGCAGGGTGAAGATGCACCTTCGCTGCTTGTAGTTCCACACTTTGATTTTGTAATCATCGCCGCCGGAAACGAACAAAGGCTGTTGATTGTGAAAACATATACCCCGAACGGGCCCGTCGTGCTCGTCGAACTTGTCGAGCAGGGTGCACATACGATAGTCCCATAATTGAATGACTCCATTGTGTAAGCTGTAATTGATTGAGAATGCAAAACCCTCACAATGTGATACGCATTTACCAAGATAAACATGATGGAAAAAGTGAATGTACGACGTTCACGAAATATTCGTGCCTGAAGTACGCTGTCACGTTTCTTAAATGGGTTAAGATTATTATTATTGGAAGAATACAAAAAGATAAATAAAATGATGCATTCTTAAATGAATATCTTAGTACATTTGCTTCATGTTTATATAATTTATATATTCGATTCTATATGTGCAATTTTCTCGCTTCAAATTATTGTTACTTAAATACGTAACACCTCTCTCTCTCTCTGTGCAAATATATATTTTAATTTGCGAAAATGTGGTATCAAAAAAATACCAACATGCAATTATGGAATTACATAGTGACTCGCACGCCGCAATTATTATTCCTCTCTTCAATCGCCATGAGCTATATCAGGAACTTTGTGCCCTGGATTACGAAAATCGACGGGGTCGTATTTTTTTACGTCTGGGTGCGTGATTACAAAATGAGCAATAAGGCTTAAGTATAGAGGTCATTCGAAAACTGGATTTCGGCCTGACCAACGCCTTCACGTACACAGTGTTGCGAGGTCGCGATAATACAAATAACATGAATTTAAAAGTGAATATCATTGTCTTTTTTTCCCCCAAATTAATCGTCGATGCGATAATTTTCTATTTTCCAATTCGCATTTCAATAGAAAGTCAACAATATTATACGATTTTCTTGATGAAAGTTCGCAGATCTTTATGAGTTGCGCGCGTTCAGTCGCGTTATTACATATCTTGATCTCTTATTGTGTTAAAATAGGCGTGGTCGACGGATCATTATACTTGATCCGAATATTACAATCGCACTTTCGGTTTCCTCTCGATTCGGTATCCCGTTGATTTTTTTTAATGTATGCGCGAAAGTAATAAGTTCTCGCCGTGACAAATCGATTGCTCATACATATTTAATGAAGAGATAAAAAAACGCGATTGCCAAATTTGCCAATTGGCACGACGATGGCAAACCACTTTTTCACAAATGATCCGCTATATCCTGTTTATATTTCTTGCGTGACACGCGTCACAATGATCTTATATTGTATATAATCTTATATTGTGTAAGTAATACAATCATAATATCAGAAAACAAGTAATTAAAGAACTAAAAACTTTTTGCACAAATCTCACTACTATTAAAATTTAAATTTCTCTGTTTCTAATGTGTTTGTAATATGTTTCTTAAGTAGCAGTTTGTATAAATACTATTTTCACATGCTGAGATAAATGTTCGAGATTATTTACATTATTCAAACAAAAAAAAGTAATTGATTCATCCTTCGCCGAAAAAAATGGACCGTTTATCTTTGCATTAATCTGCTGCACGAAGTGTAGTATGCATAATCATGATGCTCGACGATAAGGATATCCTTAAAAATTCGATCTACATATGCCAATATAATGCCAATATAATTGTATCCAGTGTGACGACAATCAAGGGACAGGTATACATCCCCCGGGGGCAATTTTTGAACAGAATCAGGTCAGCAAAAGCAGAAGTGTGAGAGTGGTGGGAGCGTCAAGTGCACATTGAACGCCTGCGTATATAGAGATCACATCATTACGCATCCTGGTAGTTCGCTCTTTAATTTCTTTAAGCACGGAACTCTTTTGTCGAGTCTCGACAATGGTGCTCCTACAATGTATTGTCTCTACCATTGTAAGTACATACGCACATTAAAATTAAGAATTCATAAATGTCCAAATTACAGTTTTTATCTTAATAATATACACGAGATATGTATGTGTGTGACAATTGTAATTTATTATTTGAACTGACTTTTAGTCGTAATTTTTAAATTTTGACAGTGAAAGTTGTGCGACATAATTACATAATAATTCATAAATACTTAAAGATAAAAATAATTGAAAATATTGTTTTATTTTTCTTTAGCTTCTCTTCTCGGGTGTAATATCAGAAGAAGCCTATTCTCCATATGAAAACATTCAGTTGGAATTGTCCAACACTCCGAAACTGATCTACACATCATCCGAATCTAATCCTGCCATCAGTGGATATTCTTACACAACTCAGCATATCAACGGTGGTGGAAGTAATGTTATCTTCACAACTGGTGCTGATTCAGTGAATAGAATGAAAAATGGAATGAATTCAATGAAAATACCAGAAAGAGATACACCCAATAAACTTCAGGCGAATTTAATATCTTCAGAAGAACGATCGGAAGTAGTGGAAGCTAACACAAACAAGCAAGAAGAGTATAACTTGAATGATGCAGTGACCATTGAAGCTAAAAAACTATCACAAAATTCTGAAGCAGATCAAAACAATCTTGTTGAACATCATCAACAAGCTAGTCTTCAGCCAGTTTCCATTGTGCGTGTGTCTCCTTATCCTGCACTTAGAGCAAATTTGCTGCCTCTTTCAACATATCATGTACCGTCAAATTTACAAACCCAGTTTTATTCCTCAAATTCTCACTTAGAATTGCCATTGTCCAATATTGGTTTTTACAATCCTGCATTGCCATTATTTTATCAAGGAACAATCGGAGTTTCTAACAACAGTTTGAAGCATGCGTCCACAGCTGCAGAAGATGTGAAAATTTCCACAAAATCACAAATTACTACAAATTCACAAAATGATGCCAAATCTGATTCCATATACTCAAATGTAATAAAATCAAGATCATTTGAACCAAACAAAGTTGAAAAAACTAATAAATCTGCCACTTCTAAAAGTAAATTTGAATCTATAATCACATCTGAGAGAATTAAACAGAAAACTGCAAGTGGTGAACTCGTAAATCATGCAGAAAAATCTGAAAGTTCTGTTGAACAGACAACCCAAGACAAAGCAAGTACTACCGAATTTGAAAGTACAAAAATAAATCCCTCAACAAGCACTACTTCCACTACCAAGAAATGTAAATGCGATTGAAATAACTCTGAGAAAATACATATCCTATTCCTCCATTAATAATAATAAGATTAAAATATGGCAAACTTACTATATGTGTGATTGTATATATATTATTTGAATATTAAAATACTTTTTATACTTAGCAAATAAATCTTATATATAAGAATATTGTGTTGGACAATAAAATATAATCTCTGCTTCATAAAATCATCAGTATATATGATTAAAAGATTGAAAGTACTGTGCGAGAGGTTATGTCAATATTAATGTGATATCACACATTGTATGAACATGTTCGTGAGATTTTCTAATGTAGAATAAATGAGTTAATAAGAATCTTTTTGTTTTATGGACAATTGATCATTTTATGTCAACATCAAGTTTCAAACTGTCACCAGATAATTAACAAGACCAGGTGTCAAAGTCGCTTACCTTGCAAGCACCCAGGGACGTTTTGGATGAAAGGACAAGCCTTTCACTCGTGCAGACTTTGTCTCAAACTTCGTCAGCATCTTTTACAATTATTTGAGACACAAAATAAAAGTTTATAACATTAGTTTTCCTGAAACTCTTTAAAGAGTTGACACGACGGGAGACACGTCACTATTCCGGCATAAACTATGATAAATATGGGATAGCGTTTCGTATGTTTCTTGCCAACGACAGTTTATCCAATACAAGTCTAGTTATAAAACAAAAATTCCTAAACATAATCACTGCAATGTTTGATACATTTGATTGGTTTAGAGCCAGATGGACCAAATTCATTGGTCGATTAACTTAATGAATTTACCAATTGCAGTGGCCTTTTTGTAAAATATCAGTGAATTTGCAACACACGGACGAAGTGCACGCGGTATGTCCTGATTGGCTATCAGCCTGCAGATGTGTGCTTATCGGACACGTTTTGTCGTCTGGTCCATTTAATCCTTGAGTGATACCTATCAGGCGCTTTAAATGGAACTATTTGATATTATGATCTACTTTAATACAAGATAAACGTTAGAAAAATATTCGTTTTACATCACTTTCCTAAAGGAAGAAGGACATCCTTTGTGCTTCCTACAAGTGTTTTTTTTAGAAACTATAGCTGTGTGCTAACAGCCGGTGCGGTATAATGCAAGTGCCGAACAGCATTGTTTTTCTTCACTTTTTTATGATTATATTTATTTGCATGAGCAGCATTCAGTGTGAGAAAGCAAAGGCGAACAAGGAGGAACTCAAATCCCAAAATTTACCACCCTGTGCAGCCTGTAAGATACTTACCACTAGTTTTAAGAAGGTAAACATTAGTTCTCTTTCTCTTATTTATGTAACTGACAAAAAGTAATTAATAAAAAGAAATTTAATAAAAGTATGTTAGAATAATTAAATGCATTAAAATGTATTATTTGTTATACAATGTTTAAGTCATGTTATTTTAAGCAATTTTTATGACTTGTACTTATTTTGTAGGGTTTAGAGAAAACAAGTCGAGGAAAGTTCGAAGGTGGAGATAGTGCTTGGGAGGAAGACAAACTAGGTTCATATTCAAGAAGTGAAGTACGGTTAGTTGAGATACAAGAAAATTTGTGTAAAGAGGTAGAACGTGGAGAGACACAATGCCATTCTTTAGCTGAAGAATTAGAAAGTCAGATAGAGGAGTGGTGGTTCAAATATCAAGACACTCATCCTGATATTTATGATTACATTTGTATTGAAAAGACAGAACGTTGTTGTCCAAAGGATCATTATGGTCCATCCTGTATTCCATGTCCAGGATATCCAGATAAAGTTTGCAATAATAATGGAAAATGTAAAGGAGCTGGTACAAGGAAAGGAAATGGCAGTTGTTTCTGTGATAAAGGATATGTTGGGGATGCTTGTTCACAATGTGCTACAGGATATTATGAGTCTTACAAAGATGAAAAGACTTTGTTGTGTTCAGCATGCCATGCAGCATGTGATGGACCTTGCAAAGGTGCTGGACCAAAGGATTGTGAGAGAAGGCAGAGGTTGTTTTGATATTGATGAATGTTTAAGAAGCGATGTCACATGTCCTGGCAATCAGTTTTGTGTTAATAAAGAAGGAAGTTATGCTTGTTTAGGTACATATATATATTCACATTTATTTTTAAAGTTTTAACATATTAAAATTAAAATATGAAATTTTTCCAGCTTGTGACAAAGCTTGTAATGGTTGTTCTGGCGACGGTCCAGACATGTGCATCAAATGTACTGAAGGCTATCATAAAAAAGATAATTTGTGCATAAGTAAGTATTATAAATTATTATAGTAAGTATTTATTATAGTAATTATTATAGTAAGTATATTTTTTTGTACATAACAAGCATTAATTTATATTGTTTATAGATTCAGATCTTTTTGGTCGCAAAAAACAAGAAAATATTACGCGATATTTAACATATTTTGGACTCTGTGTGGCGACATGTATAATCTTGCAACGGAATATTTATGTAGCTAGTGTTATTGGTTTATTGGTTGCAGTATATATATCTGTATCTGAATATATGATTGCACATAGCAATATTCAAGATACAACAACAAATATGGATATCTTAGGACCAGCTTAAAAATTAAAACCACTTTATAAACAAGTTTTAATAAAATTATTATATATTGTATAAGTTATATTATGTAAAATATAAATTAGATAAAAATTAATACATGATTATAATGTACAAATTAAAAAAAAGAAAAGTTAAAAGCTAATATTTTATATTTACTTGTTTTAATTTGTTGATATCTCTAAATATTTTTACACATTGTATCTAAATTATTACATATAATAGCTAGTTTGTATAATACTATATAAACTAGATATTACATTATAGTATTATATAGTATCATATAATACTATGTTTATTTTTTAGTAGAATTATCACATTCTTGTACATACATGCAGCAGGTATACATATAATATTAAGAAACACATACATTACTTCAAAATTTTATTGTTTCGCTAGATTGACAAATACTATATCATTTTGTTAAAAGTGTTAATTTCAAATGTTAAAAGTGTTTTTTCTTTTTTTTTACAAACTATGTTTATATATATATATATATATACTAAATTTTATATTTATAATATATTGTTAAAAATTTTAGGATTTGTTTTAGAACGCATCTAATGTAAAATCTAAACTAAAACTTTGATGAAAAATTTATAGGTACATATTTTGTACGTTAATATATGTTAGCGTCAAAAGCCGAAGTGAGGTTGATTCTAAGATTGGTCAATGCGCGGAACAACGGTCAAAGTCCGAATGAACATTTTAGACGTATACAATATTTCCTCTGTATCACATACTATCGTACACGT